>VDFB02134558.1:35035-81362 GCA_007258455.2 Sequoia sempervirens | reverse complement strand
GAAATTGGCATCCTAAATTGGCCTATTTGAAGAAATGGGGTCTCTCGGTGATGTAGTGGCTAGGATGCCAATTTCACCGGCACTAGCTTGCTAATTCGGTGAAATTGGCAATGTAGTGGCTTGTTTGAAAAAATGGGTCCAAGAAATGGGGTCTCCCAGTGAGAGACCCCAAGAAATGGGGTCTCTCGAGAAATGGGTTCTCTCACCGAGAGACCCCATTTCTTGGACCCATTTTTTCAAACAGACCACTACATTTCCAATTTCACTGAATTGGCAAGCTAGTGGGTGAAATTGGCATCCTAAATTGGCCTGTTTGAAAAAAAATTCACCTGGAGACTCCATTTCTTGGACGCATTTTTTCAAATAGGGCAATTTAGGATGCCAATTTCACCCTCTAGCTTGCCAATTCGGTGAAATTGGCAATGTGGCATGTTTGAAAAAATGGGTCCAAGAAATGGGGTATCCTAGTGATGTAAATCACCGGTAGATCCCATTTCTTGGACCCATTTTTTGAAACGGGCCAATTTAGGATGCCAATTTCACCCTCTAGGTAATCACCGATAGACCCCATTTCTTGGACCCATTTTTTTAAATAGGTCAATTTAGGATGCCAATTTCACCCTCTAGCTTGCCAATTCGGTGAAATTGGCATCCTAAATTACCTTGTTTAAAAAATCGGGTCCAAGAAATGGGGTCTCCCGGTGATTTGGAGAGAGTTGGAGAGAGTGGGAGAGTGGGAGAGAGTGAGAGAGTGGGAGAGTGTGGAAGAGGGTGGGAGAGGGTGGAAGAGTGTCAGAAAGCACGAGAGAGGGTGGGAGAGAGTTGGAGAGAGTGTGGGAGAGTGGGTGAGTGGTAGATAGGGTGGAGGAGGGTGGGAGAGGGTGGGAGAAGGGTGGGAGAGTGTGGGAGAGAGTGGGAGTGTAATGTCCCCATTTTTGGCATTACACTTTTTAGTGATTGATGGCCTATCCCCAGGGTGCTGTCGGCTAGTAAGAGGCAGAATTAGGGTTCCCGACAGTTTGGTGGGTTCTCTTGAAGATTCAGGGTTTTGCTTGTTGGAGTTTGGTTGTTTGGATTTTGGATTCCTTTTGGGTTTTCAGAGAGCTTCGTAATGGTATGACATGCAACTGCATCAAGTAATCTTTCCGGACTTACTATTTTTAGTAACTAATGACAGCTACATCTCAGAGTTTTGGATTTTGGATTGCGGATTCTTTCTGGGTTTTTAGAAAGCTTCGCAAGGGTATCACATGCACTTTGATCCGAGCAACTTTCTGAATTTACTATTTTTAGTAAATTCTATTTCTGGCAGTGGTCTTGTTGGCTTCAGTTCAGTTGACCTCCTTTTGCAGTCAGTTCAGTTGGTATGGTTGTTTTGGCCTCTTGATGCTTTTTTCTGGAGATATAAGTATTTTAATTAAAATAATGTTATATTTTAATATTATAACCCCTTGGCCTAGCTTCATGACTTTAAGTTGTTCTAAAAAAGGGGACCTCATGGGTGGATGCATCATCAGGAAATATTTTTATATTTCTAAAGTCAATAACTGCATAAGAGAAATTGAATGCCAACCTTTGGAGAAGTTTATGTTTTATTTTAAAGTGATTTTTATCACTAAAGAAAAGGTGCGCCATCTTGAAGGAAGACTTGGTCAAGTCAAAACCCTTAAATCATCTTGGGGAGTGGGCACACCTTCTAGAAGCATCTGGAAGTGTCTTCTCAAAATTATAAAAGGGAGCTATGGGTCTTCATTTCATCATCTTATGTCTTGAATATTGTTATGCTGCTGAAATGGTGCTAGACTGCTTCGAGGAATGAATGCCTCCTAGCCTTGGCTCGACTTCGTGCTTGTGAGATAGCACCTAGTAAAGAGGTTTGCTAGTTTTGAGCGAGTTTTTGTAGTGAGGATTGCATTGTAGTGTTGTTTTGTCATTAGAAGTTCTGTTTATTGCATTTCTTATCATTTTCTGGAGTTGCTGAAGACAAGCTGAAATTGTAGTTTCACTCATAACTTTGAAAATAAATTTATTATCATTCTTGGTATTGATCATTTGTGTTTCTCTGCCTTGGGCGACCATTCTTGCCAAGTCTCATATTTTATAAGCAAGAATTGAATTTTACTTGAAGAATTTTCCCTTCCTTGAGGGCCATACCATCTCACCTTGCTTGGAAATTCGTGCCAAAATAAATAGCAACGGTTAAGGTCAGTTTCTTATTTTTGATTTGGGCGCCATCATCTTAAGAAGCTTTTACATTTGATTTGGTGTCTTTTGGATGAGTATTGTGTGAGATACAAGCATTTTAGTGAGTTCTTAGAGTGCTGGTTCTGTCATTCATGCTGCTAATCTGTCATATCAGATTTGAGTATTTGCATTTGGGTGAAAGGTTTGTGTCTGGAAGGTCATATTTAGCTTTGGAATAATTATATCTATTACTGCAGCAGTGGAGAGCTCCTAATCATGTTCATTGCAGGCATCTTCTGATATTTTGTAAGCTGAATAGTAATACTGTCAGCATTCTCTCTTTTGCTCTTGACTTTACTATATTTCCCACTGGACAAGTGGAAGAGGCTGGCTTGCTGCCTATTTACTTTCTATACTTGTTCTCTTTCATTTTGTAATACCCACTGGATAAGTGGAAAAGGTTGGCTTGCCGCCTACTATACATTCTGAAGTTGCATTTGTATTTCTTTATATCTCTGCCATATGGTCGCCTCATTTCCATCTTGGATTTGGGTAGCACATACTTGGTGTCGAGTACTTTCAGTTGCAGTTCTGATTTAATGTACTGACAATCCTCTTGCCATATGATAGCCTCTCTCTTGTTGAGATTGAGTGCACATTCTTGGCAACGAGTTATTTGTAACTAATGGTTTGATTGAACTAACCCTAACGGGTGCTTCTGCATTGTTGGGTACTTGGCAAAATTTGAAAAAATTGGTTCAGGATATTTCAGGGAGAGAGTCAAAGAGCATGGAAGAGGGTGGGAGAGGTTGGGAGAGAGTTGGAAAGAGGGTGGGAGATGGTGGGAGAGAGTGGGAGAGGGTGGGAGAGAGTGGGAGAGAGGGTACGAGAGGGTGGGAGATAGTGGGAGAGAGTTGGAGAGTGTTAGAGCTGGTGGTAGAGAGTTGGAGAGAGTGGGAGAGAGTGTGGGAGAGTGGGTGAGTGGGAGATAGGGTGGGAGAGGGTTGGAGTGGGTTGAAGAGGGGTGGGAGAGAGTTGGAGAGAGTTAGGCAGTGGGAGAGAGGGTGGGAGATAGTGGGACAGAGTGGGAGAGAGTCAGAGAGTGTGAGAGAGGGTGGAAGAGAGTTTGAGAGAATGGGAGAGATTCAAAGAGTGTGAGAGAGGGTGGAAGAGAGTTTGAGAGAATGGGAGAGAGTTGGGAGAGAGTGGGAGAGTGCGAGAGAGGGTGAGAGAGAGTGGGAGAGGGTGGGAGAGGGTGAGAGAGTGCCAGAGAGGGTGGGAGAGTGGGAGAGAGTGTGGGAGAGTGGGTGAGTGGGAGATAAGGTGGGGGAGGGTGCGAGAGGGTGCAAGAGGGTGCAAGAGGGTGGGAGAGAGTGTGGGAGAGAGTCAGAGAGCATGGGAGAGGGTTGGAGAAAGTTAGAAATAGGGTGGGAGATGGTGGGAGAGAGTGGAAGAGGCTAGGAGAGAGTGGGAGGGTGGGAGAGAGGGTGGCAGAGAGTCAGAGAGTGCAGGAGAGAGTGGGAGAGAGTTGGAGGGAGTGGGAGAGAGTGTGGGAGAGTGGGTGAGTGGGATATAGGGTGGGAGAGGGTGGGAGTGGGTTGGAGAGGGTGGGAGAGAGTTGGAGAGAGTCAGAGAGAGGGTGGGAGAGGGTGGAAGAGAGTTGGAGAGAGTCAAAGAGTGCAGAAGAGGGTGGAAGAGAGTTGAGAGAGTGGGGGAGAGGGTGGGAGAGGGATTGAGAGAGTGGGAGAGTGGGAGAGAGGGTGGGAGATAGTGGGAGAGAGTGGGAGAGTGGGAGAGAGAGTGGGAGAGAGTTAGAGAGTGTGGGAGAGGGTGGGAGAGGGTGGGTGAGTGGGAGATAGGGTGTGGGTGAGTGGGAGAGGGTGGGGATGGGTTGGAGAAGGTGGGAGAGTGTGGGAGAGAGGGTGGGATAGAGTGGGAGAGCATGGGAGAGGGTGGGTTTAGGTCTCTCTCTCACTCACTTACTCCCTCTATCTCTCTCCCCTCTACCCTTAACCCTCTCTCCCTCTATTTCTCTCCCACTCCCTCCCTCTCTCTCTCAACCCTGTCCCTCCTACCCCCTCTCCCTCTCTTAGGTCTCTCTGTCTCTCTCATTCACTCCCTCTTTCTCTCTCCCCTCTACCCTTAATCATAAACTTTAAACTCTTAACCCTTAAATCCTCTACCCTCTACCCTTGCCCCTTCCCCCCTCTAGCTCTCTCCCACTCCCTCCCTCTCTCTCTCTCATTCATGTATCTCTCTCTCTCACTCACTCCCTCTATCTCTCGACCCTCTACCCTTAACCCTCTACCCTATAAATCTTAAAAAAAACCAACTTTATTATAATGCGAGCGCGTTATGAATAAGTAGAGACATGGCCATTTAGCAAGAAATAATGTGCTCATGTTATAACGCGAGCGTGTTTTTTATTGCACTAAAAATATTAAAAAAAACAATATACCCGTGATGTCCACCCACATTTTGCATATTCTTCTGGTTTTGCGCATGCTCCTACAAGAAGTAGCTTTTTGGTGATTGAGTGAAGTCTGTATGCATGATTTTTAGATTCCACCACCTTTTTCATTATATTTCTGTCACCTTTGCATGAAATAGCAGAGTTTTCACATTGAAAGGCATATAATATGAATTCAAGTTTGAATTATAGTGATAACTAATATACAATTGAAGTTTGGAGGGGAACAATCTTTTGAAAAAGTCAAATTTTTGAGGAGTTTGAGGAAAGAAGAAGCAAAGGCTACATAATTGGGTAGAAATCCTCCATTCGAAACTTTGGTTTTTTAGGTATGTGAAGTCTTTGTACATTTTCTTTCATTCTATTATGGATTGCTTTCATTTTTGTTGTTTTTCTTATTCCATGTTGATCAAATTGTTTGTTTGTCATGTTATAACCTTAGGTTGTCAATGGAAATTTTAAATTACACAATTCTATACACTTTCCTATTACATTTTTAAACCACATCTCTTTGAGGCATTTTGTTAAATTTAACAATTGACTTTCTTTGTGTATGCTTCCAAAGCTTTCATTGAGGTATTTTGTCAAATAGTTATACAAACCAGCTGATTGCTTTGTGTATGCTACCAAATTTTCCATACATGTCTCTAAGAAATTGGAATATACTCTTAATGCATTAGGGGGAGGCCTACAACATACAAGCACACAACTCCAATCTACAAAAAAATTTTTAATTTGTAATTTCATCAGGACCTCTTCTTTCAACAAATTCACATTGTTCAGGTTATAGCATATCAAAGTCACTCAATCGAGTATAATTCCCCACACAACCTTCTCACTTCTCAGAAGACCCTCAAATCCAAAAATAGTCTTTACTTAGGTCTCAAAACAAAAGATTTTCCAGGTTTTAGGACCTTGCATGCTCAAATAGGTTTCCAATACAAAAACCCTCAATTTGCTCATAAATATCTAGGGTTTTCTATATTTCACAACTCCAAGGCCTTCCAAGCCTCACCAAAGCATCAAACAAGTTTTTCAGGGTCTGCAAAGACAAAATAAACCTTCACTAGGCCTTTAGCCTCATTAGATCTCAAAAACACCACTTTGGTTCCTCCTTTTCATGGCAAAAACTCACATTCTCAGCCTAAGATAACATCACTAGCCCTATAGACGCCTTACCACTATTAAAAGAAACATGAAACTTGAAAACAACATATTACATGCCTTTCCTCCGAATCACAAGTCACCACAGTAGGAGGAAAGGCTCCATCTTTAAATTAAAGTAAAACTCATACCCTGTTGGTCTGTATAGGCTGATCATGAAGAATGGAGTTTTTCGTTCACCAAAACAACCAAAGGAGTCTCAAAATATATTGAAGTCTAAGTTAAGACCTGCTACCATAGTGATTTATGAATTTCTAATCATGGGAGGCCTGTATTGGGTCGTACACAGGAAAAAGAAACTAAAAACACAGAAAAAATACTTGAAACTCCACAGTTTAGGCGTTGAGTAGAGCACCAAATCCTCAAAATAAATTCTTTGAACCCTTTATTCGGGCTTGTATGATGTTTTTATACATTTTCAAATTAGGATTCCCAACTTCCTTCAATGCCCATAACCACCCTTGAACCACCAAACCTTCATTAAGCCTAAAAGTACTAGTATTAGCTATGGTTTGCTTAATAAGCTTCATTATGCAAATTTGTTGTTCTACAGACCTAGGACCATTTAGACACCTTTATTTTACCCATTACAGAGCCTTTCAACATATCCAACAATCACCAATTCTTGTTTTGTACCAAATTGCACAAATTATCAAGTTTTCTACGCTTTTAAGGGCCCAAATTAGCCCACTTTTACGAAGGGACCACCTTCAAAACTTGTCCAAATCTCCTGAAACCTTGGGGAAGCACTTTATATCTATCAAAACTTCAAATTATAGCATTAGATTGTAGAGATTCAATCATTTATCACCCAAACCATAAAACCCTCTCCCTAGGCTTAGAAACCATATGTTTTATTGAAAGTAGCACTTGCCAAACACTCCAAAACTTGAAAAATATTGAAACAAGCCTAATATACCCTACTCATACTCAATATAACATAAAATAATGCTGGCCAACTCAAAAACTCAATTTCAGTCACCAAAAGCTCAATTTTGTTAAGGAAAACTCAACATTTCCTCATTTGGTTTGATGCCCAATCCAAGATCATCCTCCATTCAAGTTTATCATAGCCTTTTATAATGTTTCCATCTTAAAACAAACCAATTTAACTTCTAAACTAACATTTGAAAGAGGTGACTGTTGGTCTCCCTCTTTAATAGACTTTTACAACCCTTCACTATTAGTTAATTTGACTTGACTTAGCACTTTTTGCATAGGTAAAATTATTCTTCATTCTGAAGAAATGAATTGTTAAAAGGAAAAAATAATAGATGATAAGCTCCAAGCCTTCAGAGATAAAGAGAAAAAATGGATGAGGGAATATCGTGAAAAGCAGAAATTGGGAACGATTGATGAAAACAAGCAAGTATAAACACAGTGCAAAGTTGACAGATGCAAGTTCAATCGTCGAGTGGTGTAATGCTTCGATGGGTCCAGGTAATGAAGGTACTTCTTTAGTTCATAGATTTTTTTGGTTGATGGATGATACTAACATTGCACCATATGAGGATTGTTGTACACTAACATGATCGAGTGAGCTACACTTGTTCCTTATCTCAAATGTAAATTCATGGAGTATCGATACACGTAAGATGGCATGCTTTTTTTCTTCATGTACAATGCAAGCCTGGAATGATTGTGAGTCAGGGTAGTGGGTTGAAAAATGGTTGACAAGTTATCTTAGCCCACTTCACACATATCGCCCTCGACAACATTGGAACTAACACAGATGGAATCATCGGTTGAATTTGACCACGTATCAGATCTAGTTCAACCAGATAATATATCTACTTGCTTATTTTTTAAAATTCCATATTGTTATCTTACTTTGTACTGTATTCATAATGTTGACTAATTTCAATTGATTTTTTGCACATATCAATGTAGGGCATGTTTATGCAGTTATTGTAGATGAGGAAAATGAAGAGGGAATGGACTATTACTTGTGTTGTTGTGTTGAGGCAAACTGGAAGCCTCGGTTATAGATGGAGAAAACATCGAATACCCTACAGGCTCAGTTGTTGTTACTGAAATGTGGCTTAGAAGGTACCCACATAAGAGTGTTAAACATTGGTTGTTTGAGGACTTTAACACACATCGTAAGATTCTTCATTACTCAAACCTTGTTGTGGCATCCAATGTTCATTTGAGAAAATATGGGGGTAGACCTTTGAACAAGACCTTGTGGAAGGTCCGTGAGTCTGACCATGAGGCAATACTTGACACAATAAAGAGTAGAGCAGATCCAAATGGTTCATTGGATTAATTTGTAAGTATATGCACATTGGTTCTTATTAATTTATACTTGTATCCATGTTAATTTGTTTGATGCCAATACTATCATGTCTTATTTTTATTTGTGTATCTGTAAGTAACCCAGTAAACATTGATTGGTGTCCCCTTGTAGAAAATGCAAATTTATGAGCCATCCAAGAGAATCTTAGGCATAAAAGCAATGCAACATCCCTATTTTGATGATCTTGAAAAATCTCAATTATGATTTTCAGCTATTACAAAAGTGTGTGTGAAGCTTGGTGAGGGAATTTCAAGTTATTCATTTGAATTTAACCTTATCACTAGCACCTATGATGTAGACATTATAGGAGCATCTCAAATTTCAAGATATTCTAGATTCATGAGAGGTGTTGTGTGAAATAGGTCTCTTGGAACTCGCAGTGAAGATGTATGAGTAGGAGTGCCTACGTTGACAAACTACCATGCCTATCTATAAGTGCCTTCCATCTATTTTCATTTCATTTCCATTTTGGACATGAGTTGTTTCTTTTTATTCTTTTACTTTGCGTACATCTGTAACTAAACGAGTAAAAATTGATTGGTTTCTCCTTCCATAAAATGTTGATTTTTGAGCTATCGAAGAGAATCTCAGCCAAAAAAGCAATGCAACATCCTTATTTTGATGATCTTGACAAATCTCAATTCTGATTTGAAGCCATTATAAAAGAGCGTGTGAAGCTTTGCGAGGGAATCTCAAGTTACTCATTTGAAGTTAACCTCTAAATGAGAACCTATGATGTAGACATTATAAGAAAATCTAGAATGTATGAGTGACATTGTAAAATATATGTGAGAACAAAGTACCTAAGGAATTGTAATGAGATTTGTACTTGTAATGACATTTATTGAAATATTAAAATTTGGTGTAGGGGCACCAATGTTATTGAACAAATTTGGTTCATGGAATTATTTTAAGTTAGTAAATTGTGTTTTGAATAAATTGTCAATTGAATAAGGTCATATTGCATGGTCAATTGATTTATAATGTAATAAGTCATGTTAGTTACAAGCTCAATAGTTAGGCATGATTGGAAAGATGTAGAATCATTTTTAAAGGATAGATTTAAAGACTCTTGAAGGCTCAGACACAATGTAATTTTCATGCAGGAGCACCTAGTCTCCTAGTTGTAAAATTTCACTTTTTGAAGGTTGATAGGTGGTCAATAGATTAGATTAAGGTATTTTGTGTTTATTTATGCTAAATAAGGTCAATCAAGACCATTTAAGGTGTAGTAGGGTGAGTTTTTGAGTCTCGGTGGTCAAATGTGCAAAAAAATGCATTCTTGCTACAAAATTGTTAATATTTGAATTTGTAGCCTTTTGAAGGCAAATCTTTGAATTTGGTTGTAAATGTGCAAGAATGAGGTCTAAGAGTTTGATATACCATTTGGTTGTAAATGTACAGTATTTATGTTGAGGAAATTTCCTTTAGATGCAAGGATTCAAAGCACATCAACCACATGTGGTACAAATGATTAAATCCCAGAGACGATCTGTAGCAATGAAAGAGTCTGAAAAGGCAGAGAGAGCAACACTAGTGACTCAGGAGAAACTTCAGCTTTCAAAAACAAAGTCAATTAGGTTGGCAGACGTGTGGATCAAGCCAACATTTGGTGGAAGAGGAAGAAAGATGTCTGGAGCTCTGGAGGCCCACCATACTAGATTTCAGTATTCAACCATGAGTGTAGATGAGAGAGCTGATATCATGTATCAAAACATTAAGCATGCATTTTTCCAGCTAGTGGAGAAGGAGATGATTAATTTGCTTCATTTTCATTTGCATAACCATATCAAGGCATGGCAACCAAGAAGACCAAGGATGTCAAGTTTTATGTGGAGGTAATGGATGTGGTCCAAACTTTAGGAGGGGCAAGAAGGCTAATGTATGATTGTTAACCTTGAGAATGTATGACTTGGGAAAAAGGAATTTGATATGGCTATTATTTTGAAAGAATTCAAGTGAGATGTACTCTGCATTGATGCCATTCCTCAATCTTCACTTGATGGCATGAAGGAATGGTTGAACTCCATGGATATAAAGTATTATGAAAGCAAAATGAACTTGAACCGGTGGCCAATTAATTGAAGATGGTGGTTGAGAATTTTTGAATATGGAAGCTAGTGATTCTGATTCTGATAATTTAGAAGAGTAAGAACAAGGATATATGAGTTCCCTCTAATGTAGAAGAGGAATCAGAATCAGATTTCATGTAGCCAGCATCAAGAGTGTTACAATCCAACAAGATGGAGGGAATTCTTATATAAGGATAATTTTCAATGTTGTAGGTACCGGATTTAATACCAACTACAATGGCAACATTGAAATTCCCTATTAGTATTTATGTTGAGGAAATTTCCTTTAGATGCAAGGATTCAAAGCACATCAACCACATGTGGTACAAATTATTAAATCCTAGAGACGATTTGTAGCAATGAAAGAGTCTAAAAAGGCAGAGAGAGCAACACTGGTGACTCAGGAGAAACTTCAACTTTCAAAAACAAAGTCAATTAGGCTGGAAAACGTGTGGATTAGGCCAACATTTGGTGGAAGAGGAAGAAAGATGACTAGAACTATGGAGGCCCACCATACTAGATTTCGGTATTCAACAATGAGAGTAGATGAGAGAGCTGATATCATGTATCAAAACATTAAGTATGCATTCTTCCAGCCAACGGAGAAGGAGATGATTACTTTGCTTCATTTTCATTTGCATAACCATATCAAGGCATGGGAACCAAGAAGACCAAGGATGTCAAGTCTTATGCAGAGGTAATGGATGTGTTCCAAACTTTAGGAGGGACAAGAAGGTCAATGTATGATAGGTGCAGGAGCACCATTTAGTAGGTTTTGTTCATCAAGGCAAATAAGGAGTCGAATATAGGATTTTGAGTTTTGTATTAAAATAAGGTCTATGAGACCATTATATTATGTATTTGGTCATATTTTAGCTGTATTGGGTGTTTAGGAGGTTGGGTTTTTCAAAAAGTGCAAAATGTTTAAAAATTGCAAAAATGTGCAAAATTTGCAAACTCAAACGTTGTAAAATTGCAAAATTTGGATTATGGAAGGAATGTGAAGAGTCAAACCAGTTCAAAGGTCAGTTAGGAAGGTGAATCAGTTTTTAATTGGTGGGAAAGAGTTTAAAAACACTAAGAACTCGAATTGAAGGTTGGATTTTGTGATTTGAAGAAGCAAAAATAATAAAAACTTAGAATTTTCCCTTTTTTTTTTTTTTGTATTTTCAGTTGTAGCAACAGATTGTACGATCTGTATTTCAATTAGTTGATCCAGATTTGTTGATATTTTCATATTAGATTGAGTTACCTTTCTTTTGAATCCATTTAGAAGGTTTTCCATAACGTTTTGTGCATTTTATCATTAATTTACTAAAACCGGCCTGAACTTGTACATTTGAGGGTTTTGAGTCAATAAAAATGGCTTTTTGACCCATTACTTTTTTTTAGCCTCTGTAACTTTAGGAATGGGTCTTCACTAACATTATTAAGGTGTGGGAATGATGTGTTAGTGTTGGGGAGGTCTGAAAGTGAGATGGGTGTGAAACCCATGTGTGTAAAAGTGAGTTTTATTTAAGAAAAATGGTGGTTTTGAAGAGTCAAATTGTGTTTTTATGTAGGGCAGCATTATTTTATGATTGTTTGAGCTTGTGCAGGGTATCACAAATTTTTTTGAGTAATTTTTAGGTTGTGGTTAGCTTTGGAAGTATCATTTTCAATAAACCCCTAGGGTTTAGGCTACAATAGAGGGTTTTGTGGTTTACCCATTGTACGATGGTATAAATGAGATCTTATTGCAGATTTTGGAGTTTTGACACCTTAGAATTTTTTTCCCAAGAGTTGGTAAGGTTTGGATAATTTTAGAGTATAGACCCTTTGTTCAACTAGATTGATCCTTAAGGGTCCAAAGGGCAAAATGGCTGCAAACTTTATCATGAGGTTACTCAGAGACCGTGATGCTTAGAAACTTCTCGTATGATCCTATGGGATCATGTTGGGACCCCATATAAAATAACCTATCTCAGTTTTCATTATCTCAGAGTGGTTTTCCCGTGGTGTCCAATTTTTAGTTGATGAAAAAAGTGTCAAATGCAAGCAGTGGAAAGTTACAAGGTGGTGCAACTTTCGTTCTGCAACTCGTGTGACCAAACGAACTGTTCCAACGTGTCCGAATAGGCATGTTTATACTAGGCATGGGCCTCTTTCACACCCAAACACGCGGAATCACTTTGAGCTACGTTCAATTAGATCGATCTCTTAAGGGTCCAAAGGGAAAAATGGTTGCAAACTTCAGCATGAGGTTACTCGAACACCGTGATGCTTAGAAACTTCGCGTCTAATCCTATGGGATCATGTTGGGCTCCTCTACAATAACCTCTCTTAGTTTTCATTATCTCGTTGTGGTTTTCCCGTGGTGTCCAATTTTTAGTTGATTGAAAAAGTGTCAAATAAAAGTAGTGGAAAGTTGCAAAGTGGTGCAACTTTCATTTTGTAACTCGTGTGACCAAATGAACTGTTCCAATGCGTCTGAATAGGCATGTTTATGCTAGTAATGGTCCTTTTTTACACCCAAACATGTGGAATCACTCCAAGCTATGTTCAACCGGATCGATCCCTTAAGGGTCCAAAGGGAAAAATGGCTACAAACTTTAGCATGAGGTTACTTAGACACCGTGATGCTTATAAAAGTCTTGTCTAATCCTATGTGATCACGTTGGGCCCCTCTACAATAACCTCTCTTGGTTTTTGTTATCTCAAAGTGGTTTCCCATGTCGTCTAGTTTTTAGTTGATGAAAAAAGTGTCAAATGGAAGTAATGGAAAGTTGCAAAGTGGTGCAACTTTTGTTCTACAACTCGTGTGACCAAACGGACTATTCCAATGCATCTGAATAGGCATTTTTACACTAGAAATGGTCCTCTTTCTTACCCAAACACGTGAAATCGCTCCAATCTATGTTCAACCAGATCGATCCCTTAAGGGTCCAAAGGGCAAAATGGTTGCAAATTTCAGCATGAGGTTACTCAGACATTGTGATGCTTATAAACATCTTATCTGATCCCATGGGATCATGTTGGGCCCCTCTACAATAACCTCTCTTAGTTTTGGTTATCTTGGAGTGGTTTTCCCGTGGTGTCCAGTTTTCAGTTTACGGAACAAGTGTCAAATAGAAGTAGTGGAAAGTTGTAAAGTGGTGCAACTTTCATTTTGCAACTCGTGTGACCAAACAAACTATTCCAATGCGTTCAAATAGGCATGTTTACGCTAGGCATGGTCCTCTTTCGAACCCAAACACACAGAATCGCTCTGAGATATGTTCGACTGGATCGATTCCTTAAGGGTCCAAAGGGCAAAATGGCTACAAACTTCAGCATGAGGTTACTCGGACACTGTGACGCTTAGAAACTTCTTGTCCAGTTTTATGTTGATAGAAAAAGTGTCAAATGGAAGCAGTGGAAAGTTGCAAAGTGATGCAACTTTTATTCTGCAATTCGTGTGACCAAACAGATTGTTCCAACGCATCTGAATAGGCATGTTCATGCTAGGCATGGTCCTCTTTCTCACCCAAACACACAGAATCACTCTGAGCTACGTTCAACTAGATTGATCCCTTAAGGGTTTGAGTGTAGTATGTTGAAATAGGCCATTCCACCTATTTTTCACGCTGTATCTTGGCGATATGGGCCTGATGTAAGTAGGATAGGGAGTAGGAATAAGAAAATAGCATTAGTAAGGGCATTGGAAGAGATTACTAATGCTGCCCTTGTTGAAAATTCAAAATTGAGGCCCCTTAAAAACAAGGCTAGAAGAGGTGAAAATATGAAATTACTTGAAAATAAGTTAGAATAGGTTGGAAATAGGGTGAGATTGTGGAGTTTGATGTGTTCAAAAGGTCTCCAAGGACAGGGGAGGTCAAAGTATGTTATGGCATGATGCCCTAGTTGGGAAAACAGAGGTTTTGAATGAAAAAGAGAGGTTTGAGGGAGTAAACGTGGGTAAAGTGAAGAGGCAACATAATTTGGTGGTCAATTAAGTTTGTGTAGGAAGAATGAAGAGTGTTGGAATAGGTTTTGAGGTTCAGGTTCGGGGGTTCGGCTTGTTGGTTTTGGCCAAATTTTTTTGGAGGGGGGTTCAGTTCGTTTTAGGTTTGTTGGTACAAAAACATGTAAAAACAAAATATTTATCTATGCAACCTAGAAGCATGAATTAGGATTATAATATCACATATCATCATATAAACAACAAAACCACCATAAAATTGAATGTCATTTAAAACAACAAAATTTCTGAAAAAATATGTTTATAACCTGCAAAAAATGTGAATAAAATCACACTGATTTTTGCGTGAAAAAAAACCATGAGACCATAGCTTGTTGCTTACTATTATGCTTTGATAGATTTTTTGCAAGCATCCATAGCTTGTTCGAAAGTACTTTTTAGGCTTTTAGCCATAGTAGCAAGGTAGTGAATTGTTTGATAAAATGCTTTGGTAGACATGTATGAAAAATGTGGTAGCATAGACAAGGCAATGAACTGTTTGAAAAAATCGTGATGGAATGACATGATGAATGCCATGACAAGCAAATTGCTATGGATTGTCATGGCATTCCATCACCATTAAGACCACATTTCTTTGAGGCTTTTTTTCAAACAGTTTGCTGCCTTTTCTATGCTATTGCTTATTAGTATGCTTTGATAGATTTTTTCCAAGCATCCATATCTTTTTTGGAAGCACCTATTTTAGGCTTTAGCCATAGCAACAAGGAAGTGGTTTGATAAAATGCTTTTGGTAAACATGTATGAAAATGTAGTACTTGGAACAAGGTAGTAAACTATTTGAAAAAATGCCTCAAAAGAAATGTAGTCTCATGGTGATGGAATGCCATGACAATCCTGTGAATTTGCTTGTCATGGAATTCCATCACCATGAGACCACATTTCTTTGAGGCATTTTTTTTTCAAGCAGTTCATTGCCTTGTCTATGCTGTTACTTACCTATTATGCTATGATATATTTTTCCAAAGCATCCATAGCTTGTTCAAAACACACATTTTAGAAGTTTTATCCATAGCGACAGAAATGAAGCTGTTTGATAAAATGCTTTGATATACATGTATAAAAATGTGTTAGCATAGACAAAGGCTGATGAACTCTTTGAAAACATGCCTCAAAAGAAATGTAGTCTCATGGTGATGGAATGCCATGACAATCAAATGCTTTTGATTTTCATGGCATTCTATCTGAACCTCGGCCCTTTGAGGCATCAAAGTTCAACTACTTAGCAATATATTAATATACTATTATGCTTTTGATAGATTTTTCCAAGCATGCATAGCTTGTTCGAAAGAACTTCTTTTAGGCTTTTAGCCATAGCAACAAGGCAACACTTGAACTATTTGACAAAATGCTTTGGTAGACATGTATCAAAAATGTGGTAGTATAGACAAGGCAGTGAATGTTTGAAAAAATGCCTCAAAGAAATGTGGTCTCATAGAATGCCATGACAAGCAAATGCAATTAGCAGTTACTCCTAGTTATTAGTTATGCAATGTGAAGTAATTGCATAACTGCTTAGGTTGACTTTGTAAAAACTATATTGTAATTGAAATTTTTCATCTATCAACATCTAGTTATTATTTATGCATCTAGTTATTAGTTATGCAATGCAATGCTTTGAGTTTGGAAGATGTACAGTATGCAATGTAATCAACGATATGAATATAAACTACAAAAATCTATTTTTACAATTTATTAGTTAAAATATTTATTTTATTTGCTCTCTATATCTCTATGCTATGGAAATGCCTTTAAATTTTTTAAAACAAGTTTTTATCTCTTTTTCTACTTTTTTTACCTTTTTTTAAAATCTGATTTTTTTTTAATTTTTTTTTTTTTTGATTTTTTCTAGACTTTTTCCTGATTTTTTCAAAAAATCTTATACTTTTGGTTTGTCGATTTTTCCCCAAAAGATTTTTGCTGCTATGGTATAAACACATATTTTTTTGCAATATCAAGGATACTTTTTGAAACTTCCATGCATTGCTAATCTAAAAGGAAAATTCTTTTGCCTAATCTGTATGCAACCATGCTTTTGACATTGTCAAAAAGAGCAAAACTTCCTGAATGATGCAAAGGCATGGCCAAGTAGTTCTAACTCTTTGCATGAGAGAAGAGAGATGTTGGAGAGTACATCAAGTCAATGAGAACAAAAGTGTAATGTGTTTGAGTTTGTAGTATTCCTCTGTTTCTCTATAGATGTGTCATAAATTCTCAGTTCAAATATGGACACCAAATATCGATAAAAAAGATTTGTATTAACTAAATAGCCATATACGCATACATCAATGTATGTCAATATAAGTATAAAATATAGTTACAAAATAGCCATACAGGCTTACGAGAATGCCATATAGGCATACAATGTCAAATATATGCAATACAAAATATGTACAAAATTGCCATGTCTAGGCATACAACAAAGGGCTTTGGAATCAAAATTCATTTCTCTCCATGCTCTGGAAATAAATTATTTCCCTTTGTTTGGCGATCCGATGGCGATAAGTTTGTCACTCATTTCTACTGTGCTCGAGGAGTGCTCCTGCTGCTCCTCCTAGAGTTTAGCTCTTGGTGAAGTTTTAACTGTTACAATAAGAAGTAAAGACATTAATATATAGAAATTACATTATAAAAAATGATATATTTAACAAAATAATCACTTACGGCCATCTCACGATCACTCTCCATGATGGAAATATTTGCACGCCGATGCTGAGGCATGCTCAAGCCCTGTATAAACCATCCAAATAAGAATTAAACTATGAATCAATAATGGTTTGATTTTTCACTAGAACTAACATCTATAACAATGAATGTAAATTGAAATTTAGTAATTTTCCTCATACTTCCCCTATCAGAGCCATCGAGGATTGTATAGCAGATGAAACACCAATATCCATTGCCCTCGTAACATTTGGAGGTGTTTACACAACCAACATCTAAAAATAAAACAACAAATTATTTAATCACAAAAAAGTTACAATAGCAATCCACGTCACATGACTTATAATGTATGAGATCTAATGAACAAAATTTTGAGTACAAGTATTAAACTATATGTTTATGATTATCATGCTTACTATTCTCCCTATCCATATCTTGTTTGAAAGGATGTGTTTTTAGGATTTTACCCATAGCAGCAAGCCGCTGAACCATTTGATTAAATGCTTTCGTAGACATGTATGATAACTGTAGTGGCATAGAGAAGGCAATGAACTGTTTGAAAAAATGCCTCAAAAGAAATGGGGTCTCGTGGTGATGGCATGCCATTACAAACAAATGCAGGTCATGGCATTCCATCACCATAAGACCGCATTTCTTCCAGGCTTCAAAAATTTCATTGCCTTCTCTATGGTATTATTGCTTACTATTATGCTTTGATAGATATTTTTCCAAGCATCCATATAAGTTTGTTGGAAAGCAGGTCTATTTTAGGCTTTTAGCCATAGCAACAACTGTAAGGAAGTGAGTAGTTTGATAAAATTCTTTGGTGAACATGTATGAAAAATGTGGTATCATAGGAAAGGTGGTGAGAAGTTTGAAGAAATGCCTCGAAGAAATGTGGTCTCATGTGGTGATGGAATGGAATTCCATCACCATGAGACCACATTTCTTCGAGGCATTTTTTCAAACTACTAATTGGTGCAGGAGCACCTAGGTTACTAGTTGCCTCTCATAGGAAATTTTTTGTCTAGATTGAATGCCCATTTGTAAATTCATGTAAAGGTCATATAAATAGGTCCTACTTCATTGTATTTAAGGTCCTTAGGTGGTCACAAAAAAAAAAGATTTCCAAATGTTGCTAAAGATGGGAAAAGTTGTAAAAAGGCAAGGAAGCATGGAATATTAAGTCACAAGGCAGTTTAGGTAGTTTCACTCGATGAGGGAGATTCAAAAGACAGTTATCTAATTGTGAATATATATAAAAGCATGTAAAAGGTGGGAAACATAATAGATTTTGTATTCTTAAATCATTTTCAATAAATAAAGTTCCTTGTTCTTGTTGTCACTGTGTTTCATTCTTGAATTCAACTCTTACATGGGCTATATATTTGTTTGTTCACTTTATGTAGGGTGTTAACAATCATCTAGTGATGTTTTGAAGAGTTACCATCAAATTTAAAAGCCAAGGTTTTTGTGGTCTGTCAGATTAACCAGCCAAGGGTTTTGAGGGTCATTTAAGGCTTGAATTCACCATCCCACCAATGTAGATTTAGGAGATTGGTGGGATGGAATATATAGAATGTTTTTAGAATGTTTTAAGCAATTTGTGAGTGTATAGGAATAGGGAAATCAAGAAATCTTTGATTGGCTGCTGAATCATACAAGAAATACAAAGTTTCCTTCATGGAAAGAATGGTTTTAGGGTGGTGTTCAATGCAAAAGCATGCATGAAGGTGGGTGGTGAGTTTCTAAAGCTTATGCAAGCTATTTCCATGGTGTTTGTGGTGGTGGCAGGAGTATTTAAGGTTTGTAAGTACCTTATGCAATAAACCCTCCTTTGTAGGGCTTGATTTGTGCATAAAATAGGGGTTTTTTGGAACAGTGATTTATGGAGCCTTTCGTCACTAATTTTTTTTGATTCTTCAGTTTTGTGACATGATGAGTGATTGTTTTCAGTCCTTTGGTATTTTGGTGATAAACTATGAGCACTTTATTTGTAATTTAGGCATAAATTAGTTTCCCTTTCCAACGAACAATTCAAGAATCTGGTAATTTATTTATGAAAAGCTACTTAGAAATTTTGATATGTTATGATGTGTTAAAAAAGGCTCCTGAATGTACATTGGGAATGTGGATATACAAAGTGAATGGAAAGGAATCACTCAATTAAGGGATATGTGACCTACAAGCAAAATGGTGGTAAGACTGTAAAAGTGTGTAATTATGTAAATACCTAGATTTAAATGTTTATTTTGGCATAGAACCATCAATGTGAAGATATCAAAGGTGTGTGAATGGTTTGGTGAAGGCCTTGAGGCCAAACATGATGATTTGATATGTTGTAGCAATATGTCCCTAGGTGGAAATGGTAATTTGACTACATAAGAACTTATGAATTTGATAAATCAATATTATGTGGATATGAACCAGTTTGTTTCAGTCAAAAACATGATGTGAGTAATGTCTTGGAAGTCAGATGAAATGATTGAGGTGTAAATGGTTGATTGTAGTATCTTGGTCTTGAGGAACTAGTTGGTAAAAGTGAAAATTTGGTGAGTTGTTTAAGGAATTGAAAGATTCAGAGCTCTCTATTAGGTTTTTGCTTTGAATTCAGATAAATTGATGATGAAAAAGGTGTGTTAGGATCTGATTGATATAGGTTGTAACATGAAAGATTGGTTTTTGGTTATTTTTCCTAGGTAAAGCAAATTGAGTGGAAGGGTGCCTTGGTGAATGATGAAAGAGTGGATTGTTTAGTGACTCTAATTAGGTTTCTTGTGCACAGATTAGTCATTTTTGTTGATAAATAAGATGTTTGAAGCTTGAGGCTGATAAGAAGTATTGAAATGAGTTGACTTGTTGTTGCCTTGTGGTTTGCAAATGAAACAATGCGATTTTTGATGAAAAGAGAAAGAGATTTTAGTTGCTTATTCAATTTTCTCTTCTCCTAATTCAATTGGGTCAGATGTTGGTGTAGGAGCACCTAGGTCATCAAATACTTTTCAATTTTGCAAAAGGGATGAGTGTTCAAATTTGTATTGAGTCAATCACAAAAGGTCATGGAAAAATGATGTAAAGCATGTTCAAGGTCATATGAGCTCTTATTTGAATGTATTTAAGGTTATGGGTAAGTTCTAGGTGGTCAAAGTGGGAAAATGCAAACAATGCAATAATGTAATATTGTTAAAAGTTGTTAAATTGACAAAAACAAGGAAATCAGGCATATTAAGGGTTAAAAGGGGTAGTTTCAACTGATGGAAAGATAGTTATGGAAAAGGAAATATCTTTAAAAGGAATGTAAAGGCGAGAAAAAGCAGAAGTTTGTGTTCTTGTAATTAGATTTTGAAATAAAAATTCCCTGTTTTTGAGTTTGCAACATTACTTCATTGTTTTGTTTTCTTGTGTTGGTAATTTAGAAACATACAAAGTTAAATCATAGTGTGAATACATGTAAAGAGGATTTAGTTTCCAATTTCAAGAGTTGGAAGGTTAGTTTTAGGAAACAAAAGAATAAAAGGCAGTTTTCAGTGCCCGATAGAGTCCTTTTAGAAGCAAGTTTGAGAGTCCAATAGGGTTTTTCTTCACTACTCCACCAATGTAGGTCAAGTAAATTGGTGGAGTAGGTTAATTTTAGGATTTTTTGCATGTTTTTATGATTGTAAGTGTAGGTAAAAGCAAGAATACCATGGTGGAGTTGCTACTACACTGGAAAATAAAGGATTTTCCTACACAAAGTGATGCTACAGTCATGGGTCATGAAAAAATAAAGCTTGCAGAGGCTTGGAAATGATGTAGAAGGTCTTGGAAGACATAAAAAATCATGTTCCAAGTGGTGGCTAGAGAAATAGAGGTTTGCAAGAGTATTTTTCACAAAACCCTCCTTGATTTGTGCTTTTACACACTATAAACGAGGGTTTATTGGATCAGAACATTTTCATGGTTTTCAATCCCTATAAATGGTGAAATATTGATTTATAAGACATGCTTGAAGACTTTTTTGAGGTTTTGAGTGATTTGGAATGGTTTTTAAGGGGTCCCCTTTATAAAACATGCCTAATCTACCAGCCTTTCTTCAGAGGACGGTCTGAAATCTGATGATTTTCTTTATGTCAAATGTCTAAGAACTTTGATATGTTGTGATGTGCTAGGAGGTGTTTCTAAATGTGCATTGAGTTTTTTAATAAGCTTTGAGATAGGAATGTAACTACCCGATTCAATGGTTGACAGACCTGCTAAAGGAATATGATATTGTCTGATCAAAACAAAGATGTTTGTTTAAACAGTGGAAAGGATGATATTGAGTGCTTGGTTACTATCAAACTAATGATATGATTGATGTTACTAAATTTGGTTAAGTTTTATAAGACAAGTTTGGTGACTTTGATGGTTGGATGGGTGAGTATTATGAAGCCTTTTGAGGAAATTGGTGATTAACCACAAGATGATAATCAAGATTTTGTTGTAGCAGGAGTTTGTAACCTATAAATAGACTACTATAGTAAAAATATGGTGAATACAATGCTTGATAATGGACTGATAATAGTGAGTATGGTTTAGTTGATTTGTTGCCTTGGTGAATAAATGAAAGGATGAATTGTTCAAGTGTCAATAATCAGGTTTATGTTGTTTTTATGGTGGCTGAGAATGATGTGAATCTAATTGATTAAGTCAAAGTTTTCTAATATGGTTTTTTCTTTGAATGAGTCAATTGGAATACTGATTAGTGGAATGATGAATGATGGCCTATGGAATGGCTAAGAGAATTTGAGTGGATTTTGGTTGAATGAAAAGTAGATTTCTGATGAAATTATATTTGATCTTCTCCTGATTCTATTTGGGATTGAAATACCTTGAAGAAATGATGTTGATGGTGTTTGTTGGATGCTCTGCATCACTAACTATATCTATGCTATTGCTTACTATTATGGTTTCATATATTTTTTCCAAGCATCCATAGTTTGTCATGTTGGTGCACCTTTGGAAGCACATGCCTCCATGTGAAGTAATTGCATCGTGCTGCTTATGTTGACTTTCTAAACAACTATATTGTGCAGTTGAAATTTTGTCATCTATCAACATCTAGTTATTAGTTATGGAATTTGAAGTAATGCTTTGAGTTTGAATGATGTGTAATGCAACGTAACCAACAATATGAATATAAACTACACAAATCTATTAATTAGAATTCATTAGTTAAGTTCTCTTTATTCTATTACCTCTGTGTATGTTTGAGTAAATCCACTGGGACTAGGAGGTGTTTGCTTGAAACCTCCAATATTAGCCTGTTCAACATCCAAAATCACATATTAAAATACCATTCATAAAACAATGCTATTAACATGTAATAAATTTATAATTGTTTACTAGTTACATACCCCATTGATAGGTGTATTGCAAAAATAAGTAGGTGGAGGACCGGTGTATCCAGTCTCAACACTGTGACCCTACAATTTTATTAAAATAATAAAACTAAATTAGTTAATCTTGCATTTCAGAATCAAAATTTAATAAATTAAATTCAATGAACATGCTGACTTTTACCTGACTATCAATGCCATATGCATGATCCAAAATGTCAGCCATCCTCTCCATCCCTGTAGATGCATACGGATCCTGCGTAGTAGCCTCCTGAGTGCCGGTGAGGTCATATGAACAAGTCGCCCCACAATATTGACACACATGAGTTCGAAGGCCACCACCTGAAGACTCCCCTAGATGGCGCTATACAATAGGGATAGTATGATGGATGACACTCCGGGTCAAAGTGTTGATCGCCTGCAATGTCTCTACGTCGACACTCTCCTTCGCAATGACAGGCATAACAATGTGCTCATGAGGTGGCCTAGCGAGAGGTCGTCTCCCTTGCCATGCAGGATCCAGTTGTGCACTGGGCCTATCCTAAGCTGACCCCCCACCTCTCCCCTGGAACTCCCTCATATCAAAATAATTTGGGATTTGGTTTAATACGAACTCATTGTATAGTTTCCTAAGAAAATATTGGGGGACTTCACAATTGTTGCACGGTGGGTAATCAAAGACCAAGTACCACCTATCATAAAAATGGTTCCTAATCTCTTGGTGGTGGCACCAATGAATAGGAAACCTCTTCGAATTGAGGCTAAGATTTTGATGTGTTCTAGGTCAGTGAATAAAGAGCACATATCACCTTTAGTAATTCTTAAATCTTTTACTTGTTTATATGATAGTTTATCTGCATAATATGCCCTAGCTTCCGACCTCCTATCTTGCCATCCAATTATTTGTTGGGTTATTGAATCTACATTTTTAACATCTCTTTCATTGAATTTTCTAGGGTCATTCTTTCTGTGGTTGAAGAATTTGGACCACTCAACCTACTGATAAAATCCTCAATTTGTTTTTTGTTGTTCTCAATTTCACTCCTCAAATTTTGTTGAGTTCCAGGAGGGTGTTGAGTGATTGGTGGGGGGGGGTTGATTTTGTTGAGGATTTTGTTGTTGAGTATTTTCCTATTGTTCTTGTTAAGGATTTTGAGGATTTGCAGGATCATTTGCATCTCCTACAAATTAAAAAAAAAATATAATCTAACCTAAAACAAACAAAATCAACTAGAAACTAATAAATTTAAAATAAATAGCAAACAATACTTACCTCTCGCACCTCTTCGTCATCGTGGCACCATCTTTGCAAAGAAACAACTGTTGTTGATGAATTTTTTAGAATGCCTCCTCCTAGAATGCGAGTGCAAAAATGAAGGTTTTTGGCCGTGGGCAGAGCAGAAAGAAAGACAATAGAAAATGGACCACTTTCACTTTTTTTTTTGCTTTTAAAATGACATAACATGAGTGTGTTATAATGCGCCCGTGTTATGTCATTTTTATTTTTTTTTTCAATTGGCCACAAAAGTGTAACCCAACTTCATGCACTTTCCCCCATGTTGTATCTCATAAGTATTTTCTCTACCATGATGGATTACATCTCTATCATATAGCCAAGGCCTACCCAATAACAAGTGACAAGCATCCATTGACACTGCATCACACAACACCTTATCTTCATATGGGCCAATTTTTAATTCAACTAAGACTGGTTCACAAGCACACTATGATCCTTCTTTAACCAAGAAATTTTATAAGGATTTGGTTTGGGCATGCAAGCAAGATTTAATTTTTGTGCCATTTTTGTACTTACCAAATCATCCGTGGACCCTCCATCAACAATCACCTTACACACTTTATCTTTGCACTTACATTGTGTTCGAAAAACACTATTTCTCCTCTTGTCAACTTTGGTTGTTTCTTTGTCCCCAGCTACCATGGTCCTTCTCAACATCAAATTCTCTCTTATCTCTACTTCCACTTCTTCTACAATGGGAAATTCTTCTTCTTGAGTCATCATAGCTCTTTTGGGGTTTTGAGGGAAATCTACAACTCTATGGGCTTCACTGCAAATATAGCACCTCAAAGGTTTCCAACCTCCCAAGAATGGTTGTCCTCTTCCTTTACCTCTAAAGCCACCCCCCCTTGGAATTTTGGCTTCTCATTAAACACAAGCTCTTCTTCAGTAGTTGATTCAAGTAGGAACCCTCTCTTCCTCTATTTGAGCTACTACCACCTCTTTTGGTCACTCTGTTGACTCTATTCAATTTCTCCTCAGCCTTCAAGGCTAGTTGATACACTTCATCCATAGTGCTTATTTTGAGTAGAGCCAACTCATTTTGGAGTTAGAATCTAAGTCCATTAATATATATAGCCACAATATGCTCATCATATTCTTGCAAATTAGTCCTGATTTGTAGCTTCATGAATTATTTAGTGTAGGCAGATATGGAGGACTTCTTCTGCTTTAAGTTCTGAAATTCTCTAAAAAGTTTCTGCTAATAATTTGATGGCATGAATCTAGCTTTTAAATGCTTCAACATCTTTGTCCACAACTTAATTTTCTCCTTTCCTTGACTCCTAGTGTTTTGGAGATTTTCCCACCATAGAGCTGCATGAGACTTCATTTTCGATGCTGCAACTTGGACCCTTTGTGGATCATCTTCTTCAATTCCTTCCATGTCATAGTATTTTTCTAACTCTTGATTCTAGTCTAAGAACACTTTTGGGTTTAGATCACCTTTAAAATCTAGTACCTTAACTTTGACTTTAGTTCCTTGTTTGGTGATGGCCTCAATAAGCCTTTCCATTGGGTCCAGGACTACTGCTTGTCCTCTTTGAACCTCTTGTTTTTCCTCAGAATCTTCATGAGGCAATCTAGCCTCAAGAGCCTGCAACCTTCTAAGTACTCCATCCATTGCATTACCTCTCAATCTGGAATTCCTCCTACCTCTTCATCCCCAAGCCATTTGAGCTCCTCTCTGAGCCTTTTTTTTTAGTCTTGCTCTGATACCAAAATGATGCAACACTAACTTCAGACATGCAACCCTCAATAATTCTTCACAATAGAATTCTATCTTCTAAAATCCTGAGCAACTAAAATTAATAGCATATCCCTTTTACATCAAGGCACCAACAAGAGTAAAAATTAATAAAACTAAGAAATTGAACAAATACTTCTTATATTAACAAAAAAAAAGGTTCATTTTCCACATAATAGTCACCACACAAAATAAAATAGAGTTTCTTTTGTTTCCCTAGAAAAATGTGAGTCTGTTGTCTACATATCTTGTTCATGAATCCACCAATTATTAAGACTCCAAACTAACTCCACTTAAAAACAAACTAGAGACAACTGTCAATTTTCCACAACTAAAAACATTAAACTACTCTAAATTGAAGCCTAAAAAATAGTATGTATTAGTCCTAAAAAGACTTGTTTGATCCCAACCAATTCCACATACAGGAGGGAGTTGTTAATGCTCAACATTAGTGTGCGCGCCATGCGTGCAATTAATTTTGTGTGTGTGTGCATGCGATTGATTGATTTTGTGTGTGTGTTAAATTGATTTTTTTTTTGTGTGTGTGTGAGAGAGAGAGAAAATATATTTAATAATCTATCATTACAATGAGATAGTAAAAGAAGATTCATAATCAGGATAAGATAGTAAAAGAAAAATCTACCATCAAGATGAAATAATAAAAGAAGAATCCATCATCAAGATGAGATAATAAAAGAAGAATATATTTGTGTGTGTGCTTCAAAATATATTTAATAATCTATCATTACGATGAGATAGTAAAAGAAGAATTCATAATCAGGATAAGATAGTAAATGAAAAATCCATCTTCAAGATGAAATAATAAAAGAAGAATCCATCATCAAGATGAGATAATAAAAGAAGAATCTATGTGTGTGTGTGTATTTTAGAACATATTTAATAATCTATCATTACAATGAGGTAGTAAAAGAAGAATTCATAATCAAGATGAGATAGTAAAAGAAAAATTCATCATCAAGATGAAATAATAAAAGAAAAATCCATCATCAAGATGAGATAATAAAGGAAGAACCATCATCAAGATGAGACAGTATAAGAAGAATTCATCATCAAGATGATATTGTAAGACAAGAGAATTGCTATTGAAGAAAAAAGTATACATAATCAAATCTAAAAAAAACTAAGTTAATATCGTAGATTGTGGAAATTCTGTCTTTAAGTAAATAAACTATTTAATCATACAAAAAATAGATATTTTTGTTTAAAATAATAATGAGTAGAGATGGGGGGTGGGGGCCTAGCTCTTGATTGGCTAAAATATCTTGTTGCAGGAAAGAGGTCATGAGGTCTAGTCCCCTTGTCCCTGTTGTACTAGAGGGCATGTTACGTCAACATCACCAGTCATGTGAAAAAGTTTACCAGGTGCACTGTATTTTATAGGGGGCTAATTATTTAAAAAAGATAGTTAAAATTAAAAATTAATATGATATTTAGTTTAAAATTTAATAATAGATTTTTTTGTGATAAACATTAGGTGTCGATTTGTCAATGTTTTAAATTTTTTGGATTTTAGACAAAGATTTTAGTTATTTTGAGATTAACTATCCATACCATGGAATACTTATGTGTGTGCATATTTAAATTTGTGTGCAAATATAAACTTGTAACTCATAGATTAAATTTTACCAGGCACATTGTAGTTTATAGGGTGTTGATTATTTAAAAAAGATAGTTAAAATTAAAAAATAGTATGATATTTAGTTTAAAATTTAATTATGGATTTTTTTGTGATAAACATTAGGTGTTGATCTGTCAATGTTTTAAATTTTTTGGATTTTAGACAAAGTTTTTAGTTATTTTGAGATTAACTATCAATACCATGGAATACTTATGTGAGTGCATATTTAAATTTGTGCGCAAATATCAACTTGTAACTCATAGATTAAATTTGGTAGGATGTACTCTATTGGAATTCACTTGCCCTAGCTTTTGATGTTTTGATATATTCAAGGACTAGTGGTGTTTAGGGACAACTTTAGGAAATTTGTTGAGTTGTAAGGTTCAAGTTTTCCTTTGTCAAACCTCTAGATGGATTAGCTTTATGGATTTGATCAATAGTTCAAAAATAGTGAGACAACAAAAACATATACATGATGATGTGCTCTAATAATACTTTGAAAAATAATGCTAGAGTGCTCTTATAAATGTAGATAGAGTGCTCTTATAAATGTTTTATCTACAAGCCATAGCATGCTCCTAAAATGACAGTCCTTGACATTTTCAAATGAGTGAATGAATGCTCTTAAATAAAATCAATGCTTCTAGAAATCAACAAAATCTTCTCTAGGTTAGCTCAGAAGGACTAGTGAAATAGTTAGCAAGGCAATAATATAAATTTAAAAATTTAAATGTAAAAGTGGGGAATCATTTTTGTATTTGTAGAAGTGACCTAGGTCAATTTTGCACTTATAGATATGATCCAAGGTGATTTAGATATGAGCTATTGGCTAGTTTATTATCATCACATTATAATTTATGTTCTTTTTGAGATTTTTGGAGGTTTCCCCCTCGAAGTGAATTATTATTCTCAAGAATTATCAAGAATTTAGAACATATTTCCTCTTATGATATTTTTTACTGCAATTGTTTTCAAAGCACAATCTTGGGACTATGAAGATAAGAAACACATTATTTTTTTCAATTTTTGTATGTCATTTTGGGAAGCACATATCTCTCTCATTTTGAAAAATTTCCCTAAATATTAAGAAGTTTATTAAGGACTTGTTGAAGCTAATATGATATAGATTTGAGGAAATTTGGAGCAAAGTTTATTAATGACTTATTATACATTTAGGGGTTCCATAAAATTCACTCATATGATAAAATTATTAATTTTCCCCTAAAATAGAGAGTATTAAACAAGGGAAATATTATCCACTTGCAGTACTTATTTTGAACTATATTCGAAGCTTTTAGTAAGATATTGAGAATTTAGGGTTTCCACCGAAATTTCTCCTAAAACTAAAAGGTAACTTGAGTTTCTTAAAGATTTTATTAGTAAGAAATGAAATAGGTCCAAGTAATTTACATTTTTTTTTTTACATCATTTAGGTTCTTTTTGTGTGATGTATTACAAAATTATTTTTTCTCATTATGGTAAGGTGTACACCAAGGGGAAAAAGTAATTTGGTTGCACTTGGTAAATCTCTTGGCAATGATAATGTGAAAATTTAGGAGATGAATCCTATAGATAATGAGATTGAACATGGACAAATTTAGGAAGAAAATATGAATGAAGCAAATGGGAAGAAAATTATGAATGAGTGAATCGAGGAGGTAGCTAAGTTAGGTGATATCATGATAAAATTTGAAAGAATATTCTCTAGCTAAGGTTTTAGAGATTCTAAACATATGAAGCCAACAACAATAATTGGGAAGAAAATGATGCTTGTAATGGACATGATTCTTGTGGGTTTTAATCAAATATCAATATGGATCATCACTTAAATAACTCTATGTATAGGCACTTCACACCAAAGATGGATGTGTAAAATGTTGATGGTAAGGATATCAAATTTTTCTTTACCAAATGGATAAATTATTTGATCTTCATCATGTTCCTTTCAAAAAAATGTTGCAATGACATCTTGTAATATTTGGATACAGAGATAGCCACCAAAGATTTAGAACCCTAATAGAAAAACATTATAATCAAAAGATCAATATGACAAGAATAATTATATTCATATCAAAGAATGCAAATAGAATGTATATGTACAATCACATAATGTATGATATACCCTTGGCTATATAGACCAAGGTGAGACATAAGACTACATAAGATTATAAAAAGTGTCTTAATCTTATGATTTGATATATAAAGAGATAAGTATCCTATGTGTACCCTAAGTAAAAATAATTAAAAAGTGTTAATAGGACCTAGGAGGTAAACTAGATAGGTCATATCCATGTTCACACCAACATCGCCTTAAGTGAATCTTAGGGAGAATGAGAAAAAATTCAAATATGTAATTATGCAAGAATGGGTCTTAGCTATGAGGCCATGTTAGGTATCCATGTACAAATGAGTCTCTCAAAAATGGAGAAAAGGAGAAAACCTAGTGGGATAAAATCCTTCACAAAAGAGAGAAAATATAAAATACTCACAAAAGTATGAAAAGGAAAAACCTCGTGGCAGGAAAAATTCCTCCCATAAGATAGAAGAAGAAAGATTATAGAAGCCCCCTAACATATAGAATCTTCTTAGAATGGAATGAAGACAGAGTAGGAAGAGGAGTAGGGGGAGAAATTTGAATTCAGGGACTGATACTAGAGAGGAAGGAGAAGATTCAAAAGAGGCAAATGGTTTTTTGCTGCTGCGCTAGGCGCTAGGTGTTGTTGCTGACTTGCTAGGTTGCAGAAGGATTTTTTTGGTTGGGCTAGGTGCTGCTGTCAGCCTGTTGGGTTGTGGCAAGGTGGCATTGGTTGTTGTCGCTGGCTTGCTTGGAAGCATTGTTGTGGGGCTTCTTGCTGTAGTCACCCTACTAGGCTTCTAGGGTGTTCTTGCTTTCTTTTGGTGTTGGTTTCTGGCCTGTTGTGTTGCAATTTTTTACTTCTACTAGTGGTTTAGGCAACTTTGAAAGTTCTTTTTGCCTCTTGGGTACTGGTGCTCTTTTTTTTGGCCATTTTTGGCTATCAGTTTTCCCCTGATGCTTGTTTAATGAGTTATTTTTTTTATCTTTCGAGGGTTTCTTTTTAGAATGGGGGGTGGGTTGTTGCCTTCCTCCTCCAGTGTTGATTCTTTATAGCTCCCCTGGCCGTTTGAGGAGGTCATGGGTTTTTTGGATCTTAAGAGGGTTGTGCTTAATGACTATTCTACTATCTATGATGGAGTGGTGGTTTCCCCTCCATCTTGTTGCTATGGGTGTTTTCCTAGTTGTGGAAGGTGTATGACAATAGGATAATGATAGGATTGTTTGGAAGGATGAGGTATGTCAAGAGATAGCCAAAACATGTTTCAACCTTTTGCCCCTATATCTTCATCAAGATAAAAAGGAGAAGGGTGGATAAGTGGACTCAAATATGATAGGTATGTATGACAATTAAAGATGGTAGGATGGTAAGATAGAATGATATGACATGAAAATGATAGGTTGGATAGATAAGACATTGTGCCCCCAAGTGTAAGTGACATAGAAGATCAACCTTCACATGACGCCTATTTTCCAGGTTTTCATCATGGTACTTATCCAAGGCGTCTGTTTACCAGTTTTCACCATTGGACAAAGGGATTTCTCTTTACTCTTTTTTGTTTTTGTTTTTTGACTTTTTGAATTTTTGGATAGGAGAAGGGGAATATGGATAGAGGGACTCAAGTGTCTAGTTCCATGAAAGGTGATAGCCCTACTAGGAATGGATGCCATTGCATGGACCATGTCAAATGTCATTATGCTCATAGATGTCGGTAAGGGATGACATGAAAGGGAGATGGAGTAGGTAGATGGAAAATTATGAAAGACTGATGCAAGAATGGATGAGGAATAGTGGATTATGATGCGGACTATGTAGGGAATATGATAGGGATTATATGGGACTTATGCAAAAGATGAATGAGGAGGCTTAGCCAAAAGTATGGACCATAGGAGGATGGTGGGGGAGATATGTAGGATAATGGGTGAAGGGTGAGGAGATGGAGGTATGCAGAATTGTTGTGAAATGGAAGGGAACCATAACCAATGGTTGCACACACTATGATAAACGTTGATGTGGATGGGGTGTAGGAAGCAATGAAGATGTTTTCTTAGGAGGTGGTGGATAGACTTAGTATTTTTATGATTTTTGTTTGGCTTGTGGGATTTAGGAATTTGAGATTTTTGAATAGAGTGGGAATGTGAGGTGGAAGTGGATGGTTGGGATTTTTGTGATGTGGATGCCTTGTTTGACTTAATTTATTTTTTCTTAGGTACCCAAACCATTTTTTTAATAGACTTTTCTTTTGGAGGTATGGGCTTATATAGCTTTTTAGATGTACTTGGCTTTGAATTTTTTGCAATTGTATGCTAAGGAATTAGGACCTTTAGAATGTTTGACTTTATGTGTAGAGGCATCCACATTTTTATTTTGGAATCCCTTGGGTTTGGTGGAATGAGTGGAAGCTTTATGTTTAGACAATGTGTGCATTGATTGGTCATGATTAAGATGTTTAGAGGATTTATGGATAAATGGATAAGAGGATTGAATGGTAGGGATATTAGGTGTTGGAAGTAATGGTGGTAAAGTGGATGGAGGGATATTAGGAGTTGGAAGCAATGATGGTAGAGTGGATGGTGGAAGGTGTATGGTTACATACTTTTGACATTTGTAGGATGATGGTGGTGGAATTGCAACATATGTTTTAGGGATATGATAGGATTTATGATGGAAAGAGGTGGACTTGGGATGTATGGAGGAAGTACCAAGATCTTGAGATTGGTGTCCTTGAGGTGTGTATCCAAGGAAATAAGAGTGTGGAGGGACTTTGACATGGATGGGCTCCAAAATACCTTGTTCATGAAGGTATAAACTCTTACCTTGGTCATTCATATTTTGGAGTGTGCAATGGACAATGGGACTAGGTGTAGGTGAAACACTAGACATGAGTTCCTTATTGGATGGAGAAAATGAAGCAAGGGAAGATAATGGTTGTTGTTGTTCTAAGGAGGAACATTCATGAATGAGGGTGGAAATACCAATAGGATATGATGGAGGACTTGCAATGGGGTCGATAGTGGGTGATGGAGGATCATTAGGATCTTGATTAGCATTATGTTCACTTAGATCCAAGGTATTTGTTTGATCTTCTATGTATGCTTGGGAGGAATATGTCTCATCAAGGGAAATTGATGTTGATGGATCATGGATAGGGTTAGGTAGGGGGTGGATAGGAGCAATGGAGGTTTCTTGCTCATGGATAGGTGAAGTGATAGGATCTTGACCATGGAATGCATAAATTTGGCTAAAAGGATCATCATGGCCTTCTTGATCATATTTAAGATCATAAAGGGGACCTTGATCATAAATAGGACCAAGTATGTTATGAGTGGGATCATTAGATGGACCTAGATCTTGATTAGAATGAGAGGTTAATGTCTCCTCATGCTTAGGATAATGCTCTTGACATAACTCTTGGATTGCTTGAATGGAAGTGGAATAGGGTGACTCTTGAATGGGCTCAACATGTTGTGGTTGACATGGTTGGCTTGAAGGACTTGGAATGATGTTTGTGGACTCTTTTGTATGTTCACGTATATGTGTTGAATGACATGGCGATGCTTGATTCCTTGCTAGTAGCCCTTGGGTCACATCCTTTGTAGGTGGATGGGTGGATTTGGGTAATGCCATAGGTTTTCTTTTGAAATGTTTGAATTTAGTGCATATATTTGATTGAGGATTAGATGATGGTGGGGGTAATGAAGAGTTTGATGGGTTAGAAGGGGGAGAGGCCAATGGATTAGGACTAGGACATGGTGGTTTAGGGATAGGTATTTGAGTGGATGGTGGTATGATAAAGTTATAGGGTGCATGAGCTAAATTGGTATTTCCCTTGTGAAAGGTGGAATTAAGACTTAAAATGCTTTTGATCTTGTTTCAAAGGTGGAATTTGGCTCACATGTGCTTGTTGTGGGATGAATTGATAGGTTGATGTGGTATTGACATACGAAGAAGTGGATGGATTAGATTGGTATGAGGTGGAAGGGGATGACACATTAGGTTGAGGTGGCATTGGTTGATAATAAATGGATAGGGGATAATGTTGTGGTTGTTGGATTTGACAAGTGGCAATGAATTGATTGGCTTGAGCTAGGAGGTGTTGGATTTGAGGTGATTTAATTTGTTGAAAATTTTGGAAGAGGGTTTGAAGGATTTGTATGGTTTGGTGGTCTAGGGGTTGGGGTATTTGGTGAAGTGTTCGAAGGAGGTTTTGAAGTTGGGATGTTAGGTCTTCTAATGTTGGCATGATGTAAAATGATGTTGATTGGATTAAAGAGATGATGCTGATTAGTATATAATGTGGAATGACAAGATTGGATGACTTGATTGATTAGGATGAAATGGATAGGATGTGGCTAAGAAGGGTGATTAGGATGAAAGTGATTGGATATGACTGTGCTGGAAGAAAGTGTAGAGTGACTTGTCTTTATGTGTTTTATTTTCAGCTTGATTTGGCAATGTTTAAATGAATGATTGCACATGTACACACATAAATAACTCATGCAAGACACATAAGCAAGTTTGAATTTCAAAATTTGAAGAATGTAATGATGATTATTAAACAAGCACACATGGAAGACACATCAAAAAGCCCTATGACTAGTCAAGTGGGGTATGGCCAATTAGGTTTCAAGCTAGGATGCACAAGGTTGACTAGGGAATGATTTGGAAGAAAAATCTTGCCACACAGCCGGGAGAAAGGGCTAACCCACCCTTCACCTTCACTTCCCAAAGGTATAAAGTTCTTTGGGGCTTAGCCAAGAGTGACAAGATTTTAACTCCCAAAAGAGAGTGTCTTTTGATTCACACTTTGATTGATGTCATCCCTAGGGGTGATGAAATCCCCTAGTAGGCCTCCTATGAAGGGTTTGACAAAAGCAAACCAAGTGAGGTGTTTGTGATCACACACACACTTGATTCACACTCACAATTGTTAATTGACCTTAGAAATGAAATGTGTATGCAAAAAATGGAAGCACTTGTTCTTTTTAACCCAAAACCAAATGTGTAGGAAGACAGTGGTTAATTTTAGATCCGATTTTCGATATGTGATTGAAGACATTATTTGTTTTAAGAGCCCAAATCCAAATGTGTGACAGACAAGATTAAGAGATGAAAGATTAAAAAAGTGCACCTGAAAGTTTTCACTTTCCAATCTGCTATCTATGACTGATATTGCTGCTACTATAGCTCCTTATGATCACCTACAAGATCAAAAAATGATATTATATTGCAGCCATAAAAAAAAAGCTCATCAGAAAATTGCAATTTAAGATACATGTTTTTGACATAGCAGAATTAGATTTCATTATTTGAAGATTTTATTGATTTGAAAAATAAAAAATCAAAGAAGAGATCCCTATTAATTTTCTAAGAAATTTTCAAAAATGTAAAGAAGTAAAAAAAAATCCTTGTTTTGCACCCAGAAACGCAGATTTGTGAAAACCATACAAAAAATGAAGATCGGATTTTTTTGCATTGTATTTGACCTCCAAATTAAATCTGTAAAACATAGACCCCCATTAAAATTCAAGAGCTTTCAAAAAATACGAAAATTTCTAATTTTTTTTTTGGTTTGCGTCTAAAAAATTAATTTTATGAAAAAACATAAAATCAAAATAATTCCTACAAAAATGATGATAAACCCTCATTTTTTTTACTGTAGCCTCTTGAGATGATGCACAGGATTCTATGAAAATATTGTAGAAAAATTGGCAACTGTGTGGAAGATATGAAGAAATTTGTAAAACCTAGGGTTTTGTCCAAAAAATGGCAAATCTGCAACAAAAAGTCAATAAAACCTGCAAAAAGCAAGCTAGATCAAATGATTCACGTCAGGTTCACCAATGTAATTAGGAGAAAATCAAATATAAAACTAAAATTTAAATATATCAATAGAGTACGAGCAAGTATGAAAATCACAATAACAAACAAATGCAAACCCAGATCCACGCTAAACTCGATTTATCTCCATTGCTCTTCTCCATCTGCATGAGAATGCGATATTTTGAAGGATTGATAATGAAGGAATGTTGGTTGCTCAATTTAGTAGCATAACGACCTAATGAAAATGAAAAATGGAGAATGATAGAGACAAATGGAAGACTAAAGAATGATTTTGACAGAGTGAGGATACTTAAGAATCAACCTCCTAAATGGATTGTGAGAGGCTGTATTTATAGAGCCTTGACGTGGATGGAGATAAGATTTGATAAGTTTCGATGAGGATTTGATTTTTGACAAAAGAGGAAATACAACGAGATGAGATAAGATTTTAAAAAGATAAAAGGATTCCATTTCTTGTTTTAAAGGAATAAATCCCGAAAAAGACAAGAAGGATAATTAATGAATTATCTAATTAAATAAATTAATTAGATACACATGAGTTTCAATTTTGGAAAGAAAGTAGGAAGATTTTTTAGGATTTTATTAATTAAATAAATATTTGATTTATTTAATTAATGTTGGATTTATGATTTCATTAATTAAATAATATAAATTATTTAATTAACATTAGAAGAATGAATAGAAATTATTTAATTAAATGAATAATATAAATTATTTAATTAACATTAGAGGAATGGATGGACTATGCATAGGAAGGGACTAAATGAAATTAGTCAAGTAAATAAAATTTATTTAACTAATTAGATGATGACATGGGTACCTAGGGAAAAAACATGCTACAAGATGTTTAAATGATGTAATGTTGTGACAATGTGTTGTAAGAGGACATTTTTGGGTGTCTACAGAAGGCGTTCCTACTGGCCTTTGTTCTGCTGATGAGTTGGTGCTGCTGGTTGACCGTGAGTTCTTGAACCCCCTATGGTCTGTGATGTTTTTATTTTCTTTGGGGGTTGTCTTCCTATTGGAGGATGCTTTGTATGGGTTGCTCCTAGATTTTGGTTTAATGGCTGGGCTATATTTATTCAAGCTCCTGTTTTTCTTGGACTGGAAGGGTGCCTATGTTGCCCTTGTTTTTGATCTTTTGCTGTTGTTTGGGATGCATATAAAGTTTTATCTTTTATCTCCATTGAAGTTTTGGCCTATGGGGATCTCTCTCCTTTCTCTTATGTTGCCTTTGGTTGCTGAGTTGGTCCTTTCTTCTGGAGCATTGGCTTTCTATTGGGATCTTCATCAAGTGTCTTCTATGGAGGTGAGGGTGGATTCTATTGAGGTGGAGTCTCCTTTTGAGGTGAATCTAGCTGATGTGTCTTTGATGGGAAGCCCTCTATTCTAGTACCTTCTTCTAAAGCTCCTATTGAGGTAGTCTTGGAGGTCGCTAGAGTGGTGTGGCTTTGGTGGAAGGGGTTCTCTTGTCTTCCTTGGTAGCTACTCCTATAGAGGTGGAGTGGGGGTTTTGTTGAGCTCTGATCTCTCAGATTGTTTGGACTATGTTGGCCAGTGGGTTGATGATTTGGGTGATGGTGCCTCTCCTTCTTATGGAAGGTGGCTTTTTATTGACTTTGCTAGTGGGTTTAAGGTCCCAGTTAAAAATTGGTGTATTGTGAGGGACTTTGGTCCCTGTAATATGGTTGTTGGTTGGTTTTAGGTTTCCCTTCTAAACCTAGTTCGGGTTCAAGATCCCTTGTAAAAATTGGCTTTCTTGGGTTTAAGGTTCCCATCAAAACCTTATGTTTAGTGCAGATCTGGGTAGTCTTACTTTTATCTAGGTGATCTGTTGTTGGTTCACTACTGGTTTTCTATGTTGTATTTGTGAGCAACATGTTCTTCTTTGTGTAGGTTTCAGGTCTGTGTGAAAACCTAACTGTTAATGGTTTTGGGTTGATTCAAAACCTATTGTAAATGGTTTCGGCTCCATTCAAAACCTGTTTTTCTCATATAATCAAAACATATAGAATCTTCTTTGCTAATGGAAGATATTTGAAACTAGATGTAAGATGGTCCATGATCATCAAAAAATGTTCCTCACTATAAGGAGAAAGAAAACCAAAGGTATATTTAGGATGTCTTCCCATTCTTGAAAGGAACATGAAGTAAGGAAGATAAAATATTATGGAGTCTCTAAACTCTACATATGTGTCTGCATCTTGATGTTGAAAGATACCACTACCAATTTAGGTGTTTTAGGCCACATTGATGAATATGACAATCCTAAATGAAGTAGATATGAATTTAGAGTAGGATCTAAAGATGAAAATGAATCCTCCAATTTTTACTCGAGAATATCCAAGCCAATTACTAGCTATGACAAATGATAATGTGGAGTCATAACAGGAGGGTCTGAAGGTTTCTTCATAATATTTGAAGAAGATGATGTATATTCATGGGATCAAATATCAAAGAGGAGATGAATATCCTCAATAGTTTCCTCCAAACATGCAAGATAGAACTCACAAAATAAACTTGTAATATTTGTCAAGTACTTATCCCAAGTAGCTACATCTTTTCTCCATTACTACTTCAAATATCAGGTGCCTACTTCATGTCCAATATTCTAACCCTAGACACCTCCTAATTCACCATATGTTATTTTATTCTCTCCTAATCTCATCATATTAACATCTAATAGGTTACCCCATGTTCTAATATCGTATATTTTCCCATCTCATTAATCTTTTCTAGTCCATCTTATGTTCTATTATCCCCTCTTGGTCTTGTCCCATTATCTTCTCCTAATTCACCCTATGTTACTTTATTCCCTCCTAATCCAATCCCATTAACATTTAGTAGTTAACTCTATGTCATGTGACCCCCTCTTGGCCCATCCCAATAATCTCAATTAGTCCATCTTATGTTCCATTATCTCATTCTACTCCCATCCCAATGTACCCTCTCTTATTTCACCCTATGTTACATTATCCCATCTTGCTCTTGTCTCTTTATCCCTTATATGTCATACCATCTCTATCAACATTTCATCCTATACACATGTGCTTACAAGAAATATTTCCTTCCACTCATTATTGACCAAACATTTTTTCCATTACTGCTACACACCTCAAGTGCCACTTCATGTCCTATAGTAAAAGACTAGACATCTCATACTTCATCCTATGTTTCATTATTCCCTCATAATCACATCCCACTAAAATCTAATAGTTTACCCCATGTTCCATAATCCCATATTGGACCATCCTACTAATTTCTACTAGTTTGTGTCCTATGTTCCAATATCCTCTCCTAGTCTTGTCCTATTATCTTCTCCTAAATCAACCTATATTACTTTATTCCCTTCTAATACCATCCCATTAACCTCTGATACTTAACCCTATACTACATGATCCCCTCCTACTCTATACCACTAATATATTCTAGTCCATCCTATGTTATATTATGCTCAATTATACTTGTAATATCCCCCTGGAACCTTGTTAATTTTCTTGAATGACCCCTAGCCTCATTTTAATTTGGACTAGAGGTGGAATTTTTTATCATACCATGTTAAGTGAACCTATGTGTGTATGTATCATGGTTATGAATTTAATGCCAATATTAATGAATATTATTATTATCATTATCATGTATTTATTAAATTTAATGTATTGATTATATTTTGTGATTGACCTAGATTAATGATTCTAATGGTGGGTTGTGTAAGGATTTTGATCTGGTTGCAAGTACTTAGGGTTGCAAGGTGAGGCGGATTTAGTGGTTCTAATATGAGAGATAGAAAATTAGTACAATGTCAATTCTATTGTCACTACTTTTCCAGTAACTTTCACCCAACTTATGTTTTTTCTAACTCAGTAAATAGAAATTTGAGTGTGGTTATTGAGTCCTTACCTATAGTTTTATTGCACAAGGTATTAGCCAATCCATGTGTAACCTTGAGATTAGATGCTCTATCCATTACATTATTTTCTTGCATTGCATATAAGGAAAAGGCATGAGGTTAACTCATATTTGAATTTGAAAACTTAACCTAAGGAATAGGGTTAAGTCACTAATATGTATGTATGCATGTATGTAATATGTATGTATGTGTTGGAATTAAGGTGTCTCAACCTTTGAGTCCTAAAATTATTTTTTGGAATAAATATTTGTGCAAATATTGATATATCCTAAGTTGCCAACTATAATAGTTGCTAAATCACTTTGTGGGACCTGACTATGAGTTGACTGTGAGTTGAAGAGAAGCATGATATTGTTCCACTTTTCACTTGGATGCTCAATTGGAGAAAGGAGTTTGGGAAAACATATCAAATATGTGCTATACTGAAATGTGTTCATTTTTTGGGCTTGATGGTAAGGCAATGATGAGTTGACTATGAGTTGGCTTCCTACAAGTTTGGCGATTCCTACTTTTGTGGAAGTTGGCACCCACTTTTGAAAGTCAATATTGGAATTTTCTATTTACAAGGGGATTTGTGCATGGATGTAGTTTCTATTCTTAGTTTAGTTAACTTGGAATGCGAATGCCTAGGTTTTTGACATGTGATTTTTTGCACGTGCATGTTGTATGATATTGCATGTTCATGAATAGTTGTGGGTTTGAGGACACTTCTATCTTGGGAATTGGTGTTTTTATAGAGGAGTCATGTGAGGAGAGTTATTTAGAGGGGTTATGCTACCAAAATTCTATCAAAGATGGAACAAGATGCAAATTTCCTGTAATAGCCTTGATCTTGAAGAATGTATTGTAATTGTTTTGTTGCTAAATAATATATTGGCTCTATGGTTTTGGAGTGTGGTGTATTTTTACTCAAAATTTTTTTCCCCACATAAATATGTCTATTCTTTCTCTTATGTTTTATTCTTCTTGTTTTTTGGTGTGTTGTAATGTTGTTGAAACTACTTGATCTAAAAATATCTGAAACTTAATTGCAACCTCTTTCCTTTAAGAATTAACAGAGGGAAAATAACTGTCAGTTTCCACTTTAAGGCATTTTATTATATTCTTTTGAGGTTCCTAAAATGAAATGAATGTTACCAAAGGCATATATTGGTCCTAGATATCATTTTGGGATGCCCATTTTCCCAAGAAAGTGGTATCAGAGCTCAGTTCTAGATTTGCATATGCTTTCATGTACATGTATGTAAGTTGCATGTAGTTGCATGTGTGTTTCATGTACTTGAATGGACTTGTATATGATTGCATGGTGATGCATGTGGTGTTTGGAGTTTTGGGTATTTCTCCTAGAAATTCCTTAGCCTTGGAGGCTTGAGGGAATCTGACTTGGAGGAATGGGATTATTATGAATTCTTTGGCGAGTGAAAGATTTGTAGTTGTTTTAGTTTCTAAAAATAGTGGGCACAAAAAAAAATGGTTAAGATATAAATAAGTGGAGTTGATCACATTGAAATGATGTTGATTTGGAGCTCCTAGTTAGAGAATTGAATAACCCTTTTGCATGGTGGTTATTTTTCAATATGTGATTGTGTAAAATAGAGTTTACATATTGGGTGTCTAAGATGGGCTCCCTGGTCATATGGAGAGAGAATCGTGTTGTTATGACTCTAGTTTTGTGTTCTTATGTTGGGTGATTAGTTTTAGCCCTTGACATTGAAAGGCGTTATTTCAATCATAACCCCAAATGCATGTAGGCTATAAAGTTGATCATTGGATAATCTGGAAGCTTATGGAATAGCCTAGCTCCTCTATATGCATGTACATGGTGGTGGTGGAGTTGGCCTAAAACTAGGCCTTAAGAGTTCTTGGACCTCTAATTTCCTATTCTATCTTTGTAATTGCATGGCTCAGATTCATGTTCCTTTTTATCTAAAGGTTTTATAGATTTTATGTTTAAAATCTAAGGTGATGCATATTCATGATTAATCCATTATTCTAGATTTAATTGTTATGGTTTCTCTCTGACCTTTGGGTCTTCTATATGATAATTGGATGTGGATTTGCATGTGTTGGAAAACACAATGCTTTTACAAATTTTCCATGATCAAGAAAAACTTGCAGTTTTGTAGGTTTGGGTGATCCTGTGCAAAACTAGTTTACAATTATATTGAGTCCAAGGAAAATTTCAAAAATGCTCCCAAAACCAAAAATTTAGGTTTTTAGAGGTTCACTGAAACCCCCTAGTTTGAGTGAACCCCTTTTTCATGGCAGGTTCACTCGAACCCCATATGCCACATTTTTTTAAAAGAAAACAATGGAAAATTTGAAAAATCTATGTGTTAGCAAGTACATGTCACTCTTTCAAAATGGTGTTTATTGTTAAAAATAGTTTTTGAAGGAGATGGAAAAATAAGTGCAATCTGATTTCAAAATTTTTGAAAAAAATATATTTAGAATCTATAGACAAAATTTCACAAATCACTAGTTCACATCATCTTCAAATTCCTCACGGTTTAGCCGCTATAGGTTCACTGAAAGTGAAGATTTAGTTAAAAAAGTTCAATTCAATGTCCAGTTTGGCCAAAATTGTAAACCAGTAGTGTGGGATCACCCATCTATAGATATAACTATTTTTTGGGTCATGGTCTTTGGATTATTTTGGACGTTAGATAGTTTTAGCTTTGCATGCATGCTTCATCCATGGTTTGAGCAGATATTATATCTTTTTGGTATGGAGATGTTGGTATGTGATTAATCACTCAAAATTTCAGTGGTGAATGCTTGGAGGGTTCCTCGGTCCTATGGTGCTCGTGTTGTGGTTTTAGAAAATCAAATATGGTGGTGATCTGGTGTTTGGGTCATGAAAACTATATGATATCTTCTTTGATATATCAATTTGTTGTTTACTAGTGTGATGATGGGTTTTCATGTAACATTTATTAGATCTATGAGTTGTGCAATCATGTGGGTAGGCTTCCCTTTTGATTGTAGTGGGATAACTTGGATGTGGACTGTCTATATCCATGATATTGTTTCAGTTTTTTTGTAGATTATACCATTTGACCTTGTTTGTGGGCATTTATGCACTAGTTTGTTGATTTGGGATGAGAGGATAGATGGTGTTGAGTACCTAGATAGTCAATTGTGGGGACTTGTAGCATATTTTATCATGATGTCATGGATAGTTTGGATACATTATTTTGTGTGAGTTGTTGTGACAGTGATGGCTTATTTCCTTGCCTTGGAGATCTTGGTGACACTTGATATTATTATCAAATGGACATGGGGGTGTGTGGACCCGAAGGATCTTCATATTAGAAGATGGTTTAGTCTTGATTCTTGGAGAGATTGGTATCACTATTTAGTGGGAGATTTAGTAGTGACTATGGATTCATCACTTGGTTATGCATGATCTTCTTTAGTGTCGTATATGTGACTAGGAGGAGCTCTTAGATCTTGTTGTTGCAAAAGGGTTCTTTCACATTTACATGGACACTTTTTAGAGATGGTCATATTCATGAGATTGAAGATGTGTGACATTTTAGAGCCATGGAGGACTCTTGGAGTGTTTGGTTGAGGTGTCAGTAATGCTCAGACATGTGATGTTGGCTTAGGATATGTTGTTTGTATGTCATGGTATACTCTTGATGGCACATTAGATTTTTTCCATATTACATTGCTCTTGAGACCATGGTTTATTCACTTAGAGCATGTGATCTCCTTGGAGGAGATGGTGATCCTCTACTGAAAGGATGGGTTCTAGTGTTGTGCCATGATAGATTCTTGATTACACATTAGAGTGTTGGCATGATACTATTTAGATCATGATGTCATGATAGGTTCTTGGCTGTAGTTGGAACTTTGACAATGATTTGGAAAGTTCTCTATGTTTTGTGTATATTCGTTTTGTGCTTGAGAGCTTCATGAGAGTGTAGTGTTTTTATTTGGAGCTTAACATGGGTTGATCAATTTTTAATGCTCATGGATGCATGGAGATGTGGGTGAGGTTGTATGTTGAGATGGGTACTTTTGATGAGATCTCAACAAGAAGTTTGGGGAGCTTTTCACCTAGACATGGATGTGATTTCATGATAGAAATATGGAGAGATTTCTCTTATATGAGTCATGATGACTTGGATATCTTGGAGGAGCATTCTCATTCCCCACTCTTGGTCTACTCAGAAGTTTGTCACTTGAGAGGCATAGCTCATTGGTCCTCTTAGGTGTTATTCTTATCTTTCATAGATATGGATATTGACCTATGGTCAAATGGTTTTGGAGGATTCATTGCGAGAGATTTTTAGCATGGTTATCTCTTTAAGTATACAAGTTGAAATTATGGTGTCATTTATGAGGAGTTTAGGAGATGGAAGTGGGTTGTTTCCTTGATATGGGAAATGGACTTAGTTTGTTCTTCTCTTAAGAAGCTTACATCCATGTGATTACATTTAATGCATATGTTGTATTCAATCTTGGAGATTGAACAAGATGAGTGTTATTGAGACTTTTCTTTTGGGTTGTGGAGGAGATCATACTTGACACCGTTGAGCATATAGAGGTGTATGTAGAAGGACATTCTACATGTGTATGATGTGTAGAGTTTCTCTCTTTGGTCTTGGTTTTCTTCTTGAATATTCAAATTCATATGATGTTGGAGTTGAGATCATGTGCTGAGCTATGGTGATCACTGGTTTGTGGTCATTTGTTGTCACTTGGTTTTGGGTGATGACATGGAGGTTCCTTGATCTCTGTCCTTTTTTAGATCTTATAATTTTTCAAACTTCATCAAATTTTAGTAATTAGCAAGCTCCTATCACCTTGTAATTGTTTAGTTATGGTTTTAACTATTTAAAATAATCATCAAGATTATCCTTAGATACCTCTCTATATCTCTCCTTCTCCCCTCCCTCTCTACCTATCTCTCCCTCTATCCCTCCCTCCCTATCTATCTCTCTCCCCTTATTCCTCCCTTCTTCCCTCCTTCCCTCTCTATTTCCCTTTATTACCTCTATCTCCTTCCCTATCTATATCTCTACCTCTCGCCTCTCGCTCTACCTCCCTCTCTCCCTCTCCCTCTCTCCCTCTCTCTCCTCCCCTCTCTCTATTTCTCTATCCTATCCTTATAGATATACATTTAAATCTCTCCCTCTCCCCTCTCTCTCTCTCTCTCTATTTCTCTGTCCTATCCCTATAGATCTATATTTAAATCTCCCCCTCTCCACTGTACTTCTCTATCTCATCTCTCTCTCTCTCCTTAGATCCATCTAGATATATCTCCATATATCTCCCTCTACCTACCTCTCCCTCTCTCTACCTCCATCACTCTCTCTCCTCCACTCTCTACTCTCTATCTCACCTATCTCTCCCCTCTACCTACCTCTTTCTCACTCCCTCCCTTCTTATCTCTCTTTACCTACCTATGCGTACCCCTGCCTACCTCTCCCTCCTTCCTTATCTAATTTTCTCTCCCTATCCCTCTATATTTCTCTCTATATCTATCCCTCTTTCCTCTCCTTTCCCTATCCATTTGTACCTACATCTCTCTCTATATGTATAGGGAGAGAGAGAGAGATGAGATAGAGAGACATAGATATAGGAGGGAGAGGTTGAGAGGGAAAGGTAGAAACATGGAGAGAGAGAAAGAGAGAGGTAGGTAGAGAGAGATATGGGGATGGAGGGAGGTAGAGTGAGAGAGGGGGAGGGGAGAAAAAGAGATATCTTGAAGGATGGGGATAGATAGGTGATATATATAGAGAGAAAGATATCTAAGGATATTCTTGATGATGCTTTTGAATATTTACAACTACCCTTAGATGATTGTAAGAAGATAGGAGCTCATTGATTACTAAAATTTAACTCAGTCTAAGAAATTATAAGATCCTCCAAAACCTAAAATCTACACTATAACTCCTAGATATTTGAAACCATTCTCAAACATCCTAAAATTATATACATGAAATATAAATGCCACTTATACTTAAATGCATATTTCATGTATATAGTTTGAGGAAAAGTGAGAGTGTGAGATATATTAAAAAGTAGAGAGAGATGTGAAGAGAAAATAAAGAGGTATTTATTCTTCTTGAAAACGTGAATGTGTTATAGTTCACTCGTGTTATAATGTGTTCACATTGTAATGCACTCATGTTATAATATGAGCACACTATAACACGTTCGTATCATTATTTTCTTTGTGTATTTCCAACCCTTAGGGTTAGATTTACCTTGGGAATCCCACCCAAAGGGTTGGACTTAGATGTCAACACCCATAGGCATATTTTTTGCAAATTCTAAAAAAATGACACAACCTCAAGCATGCCCCCATTAGGTTTGTCCATCTTTCAATCTCAAGTTAAGAAAAATCAAATAGTAATAATTGAGCTCTCTTTCAGCTTTCTAACCATGTCATTTTTTCTACATTTCAAATATGTTAAGGTTTTGACCTTTAATTTGTTTTTCTAGTGTCTCAATTTTTTGTCAAAAACCTACATATGATATTTTTGTTTCCATTTTTTACCTGTTTATCAAAATTTAATACAAGTGACATTTTTACAAACTAGACTTTATTTTTTACACATTCAATTTTTTCGATTAGTTTCTAAAACATATATGGGGGTTCATGATCAATTTTTCTTTTTTAAAGATGTTTCCACTTTGAAAATTAGTAAAAATCATATCTTCATTAAAAAATTAGTAGAAAAATTGAGCATAAACTTCACAATGTTAGCTATTTTTTTACCAAAGCGATTTTTGAAATAATAAAAAATTAACATTTAGCAGGGCACACCAGACACTGTGTTATGTTTTTTTGATAAAAAACACAAACACTTAATGTGGCCCCCTATTTTAACCCCTTATTCACCACCATTTTATTTATTTTTTAAGTATTTTATAAATTAGATTCAAAGCACTATAAATTTTGTTCTTGTTAAGTCTTAAAATTTTGAGCATAACTATATTCAATTTTTTATTCAAGAGTTTTTATCAATTTTTAAAAATAATAGCCACTTAAGACCCCCTTTTGGTGGACCCCATTTCCATGCAAATACTCGAGAGTAGTGTAAAGGTCCCGAGAGCCTTATTTTTCATTCTACACTGGGATTGAATTGATCCTTATGAAATGTTGAGGTGGGTATGTGACTACTAACATAGGCCCCATTCATTCCCCAAGTTTTTGATCCCTCCAAGCTACATGGTTCTAGCTAGGTCCCTTAAGAGCCATAAGAGCAAAAAACTACCAAAAAATGGCATAGTATTTATTAGATTTTATGGGGATTGATGAGGGCGCAGCCCGAGACTTAGAAAATAACCCACAAACAAGAGAATAATTTTATTATTCAGAAAATGGAGCTTCTTACATGCAGAGGATCTCAAATCCCCAAGTTCTACAACACATGCAAGTTACAGAAAGCTGCAGAATCACCCTTTCGCAATATGCGAGCTTGTCCTAAAAAGTTACCCAAGAATTAGAAACCATACCAAATAGAGGCTCCTCTTTAGTTTTGGAGCCAAAAACAGTAAAATTTGAGTTTAAGTTTGGGCAGAAAAATTACAATTTAGTTCAAATTTCAAAGAACATTGCAATTGTATCTTCTAGAAGTGTGCCAACTTATC
>VDFB02134558.1:0-32490 GCA_007258455.2 Sequoia sempervirens | reverse complement strand
CACTCCCCATCGCTTCTTTGGTTGCTGATGCTTGCAGGTACTACACATTGACTCAAACTCTCCCGTATCAAACCCTTTCTCAACAACTCTTGAACTTGTTTATTCAACTCCTCATTTTCTACTGGAGTCATTCTATGAGCTGTCTTATTTGGCTTAAGCGGCTCCAGGGAATCAAAGTCAATCTAATGACTAATCTTCCTTATTGGTGGTAAACCCTTAGGTGCATTATCATAAACAATATCCTGAAACTCATCCTACATCCTAGAAACTTCTTCTGGAACCTTCTCACTATCCTCCTTACTCACTGTAGGAATCAATGCATAACACACACGCTCATGCTTCATACCTTCTAAAAAAATTCTTCCATCTACATAACAAATTCTAGCACTACTGCATACCTTTTCTTCGGTCTCCTTCAGGGGTTTCAACTTGTGACGAACCCCATCCTTTGTCGAGGAATAAGTGTTTGCATGACCATCATGTATAGCTCGCCTATCGAACTGCCACGACCTCCCCAACAACATGTGACATGCATCCATGGGGATGATATTATAGAGTACCTCATCGGTAGCTCTCGATCTTGAACTTTACTAGGCGCGCTCATTGGTAAAACTTTGGTCTTTCTACAACCCGAGGCAATCGATGCGATCACGGGTGCCCTTCCCTCTTATTTCAACTTTGTGACCATCTTGACACTGAATTATGGTTAGCCATCAATAATGACATCACAATATTTTCCTTCACACTTGCACCTTATGCAAAACAAATTCTTCCTTTGTTCTGGTTCCTTTTCTTCAGTCACCAAGGCTCTCCTAATCACTAGGGCTTCTCCCCTTCCAACATCATCTAAATGTTTAGATTGGGCCTCTTCATCGCATCATAGCCATGACCTTTGGCCTTTTATGCGCGCTTCAGCGGTGTTGTGGACGTTCATAGGCTCGATGCCACCTGCTTCACCACTTTGGAAACACGTTCCTTTGAAACCACCTCTTCTAGATCCTTTTCCATATCTCCCTCATCCTCTACCTCTTTGATCACCACTGTTTTGATCATGAGGGTGGTAGAAGTTGTCATTCCTTTGGCTTCGGCTGGTACCCACATCTTCACTTTTCTTTTCATCATCATTTCAGCTTCATGAAGGTCTTCCACTGCCCCTTCCACTTTGACCTCCTCGTCCTTTTTGCTTGCCATCAAATCTTTTGTTTAGCTTCTCTTCCATCTTTAGAGCAAACTGATACACATCCTTGATGGTGGTCATTATGACTAGGCTTAACTCCTCCTGAATGCTCGGTCGTAACCCATTAAGATATCAAGCTACCTTCTCCTTATTGGCCTCTGTGTGGCTCATTCTGATGATTATCTTGTGAAAATATTTAGTATAATCTTTCACAGATCTGCTTCCTTGCTTCAACCCTTGCAATTTCTTCAATAGATCTAACTCGTAGTCCACTGGTATGAACTGCTTCTTCAATTTCTCTACCATGCGATCCCATTTGGTGATATTTCCTTTTCCTCTTCGATTTATTTCCAATTGGACCTCTTTCCACCAAATACTAGCATGGCCCTTCAGCTTCATTTTCGCAAACTTAACCCGATCTGGGTCCTCTATTTCTTCATACTCAAAATATTCTTCTAGCTCGTTGATCCAGTTGATCAACTCTTCCGGGTTCAGACTTCTGGAATAACAGGGGACTTCTGCTTTGGCTCTTTTTCCCGATCTTTGAAATGGCCCTTATTAGCCGCATTTGGTCTTGATCAATTGCTTCTTCTTCCTCTTCTACATTTGAACCTTCTTCCTCTCCATCCTCACTTTTCTCCCTTAGGTTTAACCCTCTTCTCAACTGCTCTTGTAACACATCAATCTGTCTTTGGAGGATTGCCAGTGCATCTCTTCCACCAACATTTCTGCCACCTCAACCACCTCTGGCACCACCATTCCCACCAGGCATCACTCTTGGAGGCATTTTTCTTGACCTTAACCCACAACCACGGTCCTGGTGCGAACTACCTCACGATCGGCGATCTGTCCACACGCTCAAGAAAACCTCACTCTGATACCACTTGATGAGGGCGCGGCCCGAGACTTAGAAAATAACCCACAAACAAGAGAATAATTTTATTATTCAGAAAATGGAGCTTCTTACATGCAGAGGATCTCAAATCCCCAAGTTCTACAACACATGCAAGTTACAAAAGCTACAGAATCACCCTTTCGCAATATGTGAGCTTGTCCTAAAAAAGTTACCCAAAAATTAGAAACCCATTCATAAATAGAGCTCTCTTTAGTTTGGAGCCAAAACAACATTCAAATTTGAGTTTTGGCGGTTTGGCTGAAAAATTACAACTTTGAAGTTCAAATTTCAAAAGAACATTTGCAATTGTATCTTCTAGAAAGTGCACCAACTTCCCGGGGCCATAACTTTTGATCCGGGACTCCAATTCGTGAACCATTTGAACCGTTGGAAAGGTCTCGAAGTCAATAACACGCTCAAAGTTGGCTATGCCGATTTTAGAAAGTTTCGGGGCCGTTCTGGGAACTCTAAGTGCCTCAAATCTAACTCGGAAGATTTTCAGGTGCAAATCTGGGAAACTAAAACTGCAATATCTTTCAACGCAGGAATAGAAAATAAAAACCATAAATTGAGAATTTCATTATGATGAAAAGGGTATCCAAAAATGTAAAAACATCTAAAAATCGAGAAACTTAAAATTTAACTATTTTTGGGTGATGCAAGATTGCCCTTACACCACTAGATGCTCCTGCATCAGGGATAATGGATGTTCTATCTATAACTTTAGGTGGATGTGGGGTCCCTCCAAAATAACTTCCCTCAATTTTATCAACTCCATATTTTTTGATCATGGCTTAAATAAATTCTTGCAAAAGGTGTCATTTGAGAGTAACACAAAGGTTCCAAGAGTTTTATCTTTTATTCAACATCTTGTGGGACCAAACAGATGTTAGGCTAGGTGGTTTAATTATAGGGGAGGCCCCATTTTTCCCTAGGTGTGATAATCCTTCTAGACTACAAAATTCTAACTAGATTTCTTAAAATCCCTAAGAGCAAAAAGCTGCCAAACTATGATAGAGTAGTTCTTAGAACTAGTGTGGCTTATTAATGTTCTTTATAAATCTAGAGGTGGATGTAAGATCCCTCTACACCATTTTATCATGAAAAAATAAAATAAAAAATCTTGTAAAACAATTATTTGAGAGTAGTGTAAATGTGTCAAGAGCCTTATTTTTTGTTGTACGCCTTATGGGGCTAAACTAAATATGCTAACACATCAAGGTGGGTGGATGAATTCTAGGGGAGTCCTTGTTTCATTTTCTAGGTGTGTGATCCCTCTAGTCTACATGGTTCTAACTAGGTCTCTTAAGATAATTAAGAGAAAAACATGGAAAACTATGATGAAGTAGTTTTTAGAGTTTATGGGACCTATGGAAGTTACATATAGACCTACAGGTGGATGTGCGATCCCTTCAAAATAAGCTCTCTCATTTTTTCTCAAATACAAACCATTTGATTGTGGTAAAGATCAAACATATTCTTGTAAAAAGTGTCATTTAAGAGTAGTGTAAAGGCACCAAGAGCCTTATTTTTTGTTCTACATTTAATGGGGCTGAAAAAATTAGGGTGGGTTGGTGAATGCTAGGAGAGACCCAATTTTATTCCCTAGGTGTGTTGATCCCTTCAAGCTACATAGTTTTGGCTAAGTCAAATAAGAGTCCTAAGAGAATAAAATTCCAAACTATGATGGGGTAGTTCTTAGATTTTATGGGGCTCATATATGTTCTATATTGAACTACAAATGGATGTGGAGTCCCTCCAAAATAACCTCTCCCAGTTTTGGTCAAATCCATACCATTTGATTGCAGTAAGATCAAAAAAATTATTATAAAAAGTGTCATTTGAGAGTAGTCTAAAGGTATAGTGTATACTTATGGATAAAAAATTGTATAATTTTTGCTCAATGTTTTAGATCACACTCAATGATCCATGATCAAGAAGAGGAGAATGAGAGATTGGATTGTAGAATTAGCTTTAAAAGGAGGTATATTTTTTCTTGACATTTCACATCACACTCAGTGATCCATCATTAGGAAGAGGAGAATGAAAGATTGGATTATAGAATAACTTTAAAGGAGAGTCCTCTCTCATTATCCTCTTCCTGATGATGGATCACTGAGTGTGATCTGAAACGCCAAGAAAAAATATACATAGTTTTATCTAGAAGTATACACTATTCTTATTAATGGACTATGGAAAACTAATACCAACTATAGTGTAAATGTGCTAAGAGACTTATTTTTAATTCTACACGGGAAATTGAAATCTATGGGAGACCCCATTTTATTCTCCAAGTGTGCTAATCCATCTATGCTACAATATTTTGGGTAGGTGTCTTAAGATTCCTAAGAACAAAAAATACCAAACCTTTGCTTGCTTATTCTCTTAATTTGAGGCACCTACAAATTTCTCATTTGTACCTACAAGTGGATGTTGAATCCATATAAAGCACCTTATCTATTTTTTCAACTCTAAACCATTTGACTATACCAATGATGAATGGATTCTTACAAAATGCCTCATTTGAGGGTAGCAAAAGGTGCCAATAGGACTATTTTTGTTCTTTTGCACCTCATCAGACTGAACCAACTATGCTAGCACATCAAGGTGGGTGGGTGAATTATTTTGGAGGATATTTTTTGTTTGTAGGCATCTAGATCCTTCCAAGCTACATTGCACCAAGGTAGTTTTTAATATCCTTAAGAGAAAAATGTTGCAAAACTTTTTCTTGCCTATTCTCTCAATTCGTGGAACCTATGAATGTCTCATTTGCACCTACAAGTGGACATTGACACATCTACAACATCCAATCTCAAAAAAATTCAAATACATACCATTTGACCATGCTAATGATGAATGAATTATTACAAAATTCCTCACTAGAGAGCAGTGCAAAGGTGCCAATAGATATTTTTATTATTTTTACACCTCATGGGACTAGACTAAGTATGCTATTACATTGAGGTGGTTGAATGCTACTTGAGGCCTCAATTTATTCTATAGGTCTCTAAATTATTCTAGGCTACATTGCATTGATTATGTCTCTTAAGAGATCTAAGAGTAAAATTTCACTTAACTTTCACCTACACATTCTCTTAATTTTTGGCACTTATAAATGTCTTGTTTGCAACTATAGGTGAATGTTAAGTTCCTCTATGATACCCTATCTCAATTTTCTTCAACTCTATTCCATTTGACCATAATGCCAATGATGAATGAATTCTTGTAAAATTCCTTATTTTAAAGAAGTGAAAAGGTGCCAATAGACAATTTTTTCTTCTACACCTCATGAGAGAAAACCAACTAAACTAGGACATTTAGGTGGGTAGACAAATTCCACTACGAAAGGAATCCGAGTGATCTAAAACAACTTCCTACACTAATTTAAGTAGGGGAGAGTTACACAATTTTTCCTTTTAACACCTTATATAGTTACATTAAGGAGAAATACATAGAAAGAATGAGATAGAACAACAAGAACACATAAACAACAAACACCAGATATATGTGGGGAAAACTCTTTTGAGTAAAAAACCCCAACCTCCAAAAGCACGATACTATTGTATTGAATCAAATAGAGGTTAAAATGCAACTCCAAGTACAAAGCTTCTTCAACAAGTGCTTCAAAACAAACACCTATTTCGAAGTGAATCCGACAACACTTCATTACCTGCAAACAAACTATGCATTCTATAATGCAAGGCATACAATAGATAGAGAATACAAGCCAACAGAAGAATCTAGAAGAGGATGGGTGTCCAAATACACATGACACAATATCCCATGCTATAGACATGCATTTGGAAACATGTACGATATTCCCTTACATCCCTTACAACTGTCATAACATGCAATATTCTCTCTCCAAGCTTGGGCACCCAAAATGTGCTCATAATAGTCTATGACAAATGCCTTACAATTGTTATAAAATCTATCATAAGTCAAATATTCCAAAGTGGGACACCTATGTCCACTTGGGATGATTATGTGTCATCCAATCACTTCCAACAGGGATGCCACCCAACTAGTGGGTCCTAATTTATGACATGACACTATAGGAAATTAAATAATACAAATAAATAGAATAATACATTAAATTAATCAATATTAGGACTCTAAGGTTGAGACACCTTAATCCAAACACACTAGAGGCCTTAGTTTATTCCATAGGTCTCTATATCATTCCAAGATGCATTTCACCATGTGAAACTTGAGAGGACAACAATAAGCTCTTGAATTTATCATGATCATGACTTACCTAATAATGCATCTATGAATGCCAAATACCATTTAGATGGATAATTGAAACCATATAGAATTCCTAGAGGTTGACGATATGAATGAAATGAACTATATATGTATGAAGTCATGACCAAGATAACACTACTATAAATAGGTGAAATAGGGCTATCTAGTTATCTTTTGGGTGTCCTAAACCACTTTATGCAACCCTATCACTATTATCATAGAATCTAGGTTATCAATATCCTAGGTGGTTTGTCATGAGATCCTTGTGTTTCCTCCCCATGATGAATATTATTAGCTTCAAAGAGATAAAAGGGTTGCCCTTAACTAATTAATTTGAATTAATTTATACATAATTGAAGATTAATTTATTTTAATTAACTCACATTGGATAATACATGTTTCCTATGCACTCACTATACACATCAAACCACATGGAAATATGATAGTACTATACAAATATGAAAAAATCTATATATAATGTAAAAATTTATATAGATAATGTCATGATAACACCATATAGTGTATACATTATTTCATGGATACAAGGAATGTATGAACAAATCCATATAGGCATATAATGTTATACATTGATAAAATAAATATGTATGCACAACAAAGCTATATAGGCTTACAACAAAATGTCACAATATGCCAATCTTATGGACTAGCATGGAAAAGTTGATAACTCTTTGTTTATCAGGAAGATGGAGAGGTGACTGATATAGATTACTTTTGAAGCCATTGATTGGACCTCTATATTTTTTTTTTATGTCTGCCTATTAATATGATCAAACAATATACACATTAATATAGAAAAAATAAAATATACAATGAATTAAGTTAATAGTCACTTATCATAATTTGATAATCAAACTTAATCATTCTCTAGTTCTCTTTATCCATCCATGGGGTACTAGATTTCTAATCACCTTTGACAAGCATGAATAAAAATATTAGAATAATGATGAATATGATTTAAAATTACACTAAATGATGTGGGATAAAATATGAAATACAAAATGAAATCTACATTACTGGCTCATACCTTTGTCAAAGGCGTTGAAGATAAAACTATTGTAGCAATGCCCTTCAATGTCCACCTCCATTATGTAATGAATATTATGAGGGTCTGAATTTATGTCATAAACTGAAAATAGAACAATGTTATTTGACCAAAATCTACCTAAAACTATTTACAAACATAATGACTAAAAATAGTTTAAAACTTTCTTAAGTGAAACTTGATATACAAAAAATACCACTAATGGGTACCAATGTTGAAGGTCCAACATCCCCTATTCAACATCAAATATCAATTTTAAGATTACCATTGATATAGAAAAAATAATATATTTACTATTTTGTTACAAATTACATACTTGTGGAGTTGACACATGGATACATAATTAGGAGCTAAAGGGGTGGTAGATGTAGGATGAATGCTTTGACCCTATAATTTTATTACTTATAATTCTTTACATTAATTTTTTGTTATACTAGGTTAATATATAGTTAGTCTTATATTTCAAGAGAAAATGTAATAAAGTACATAAACTTATTGGAAATTACCTGTTGATCAATACCAAATATGTAATTGAGAAACTCATTTGTCAACATGATATTGTCAAATATTGATGTATCCTCCTTGTGGCCATGTCTACCATAATCGTGGTATTCTACAATATCCTTTATGGTGTGGATGTCCTTAGCATCCTTTGATCCATTGTCACAGAAAAACCCATTTTTGTGACAAAGGTGAGGTGAGCATTGATGCATAGAAGTCACCCTCGACACCCTATATAATAATGCCTACCATACTATATTAAGGTTTTTTTTAGTGAAGTAACTGACTATAAAGTCTCCACCTCAACACTCCCCTTCATAGTGAAAGGGACTATCAAATGTTGAATGTTTTGTCTAACTAGGGGTCTTGATACATTGTCTTGGGCACAATGTGCCCCCTCCCTATCCTATGAAAAACCTTTTCCTCTTCCATAGAAATCTTGCATGTCAAAATAATTTGGGATCTCATTGATAAAAAAATCACTATAGAATTTCACTAGGAAATATTTTGGGACCTCATAATTGTTGCATGAGGGATGGTAAAATCCATCCGCCACCTATCCTATTTTTTTCCCTTATTCTTTGGTGTTGCACCAATGAATAGGGAATCTCTTACATGCTTGTGTAAGAGGGCATTGGTTCTCAAATCAATAAACAATGCACACAAATCAAATTTGTTTTCTCTTTTACTTGTTTATATGATTATTTTGTAGAATAGAATCTATATGAAATATGAAAAATGATAGATTTCAACAATGATGTGAGGGCTTTCCGATGTGAATTAGTTGCATTGATTTTTTAATATATTAATCAATATTTGGATTTTATTTTTTATTTTTCAATTTAACGTAATAAATTTTCTTGTGTGCCATGAGGAGGTTTAGGGATAGATGGAGGAGTTTCATGAGGGTTAGTATTTTCTTTCTCTTTAGTAGGAATCTCTTTACATAGTTTGGGGTATTAGTGTTTGGGGGTGTTGAGGGATTTTTAACTCTTGAAATATAAAAAAAATATAAAAAAATGTAAACAATTTATTCTATATTAAATTTCTAAGAAACTAAAATCCTTACTTCCTCAACCTCGTGCATGCTATAGTGGTATTGTGCTAGCTTTTGTTTGCTCATAGATTTCACAAATGTGCTTGCACTTTTCTTGCTTACATTATGGTAACTTTCGAGAAATGGGGTTAGACTCAAATGAGCTCAATGTCCTTTTTTTATTTTATCTTAATAGTAAAAATATGAACACATTATAATATGCTTGTGTTATGGCTTGGTAGTGACTAGCCTAGGCTCAGTCACAACCAAGCCATAATAGGAGTACATTATAATGTGTTTGTGTTATTGTTCCCATGGACCAAAAATTGGTTGTGGCCACTTTTTGGTCCCCCATCTTTATCTACATGTTCGCATGCACCTTTAATTGGGTTAATAGATTTACACTTTTTTTTTTTTTACCATCACTATAATTTCTCATGGATTTTCTCAACATGTAAGAGTATGAAATAGTGTAGAGGAAGGATATCATCATCATTTGGTATATAGATACATCGTGAGTAACCAAAATATATGAATTATCATAAGATTAACCATCATAGCTAGATATATCAATAGAAGAGAGAGGTGTACTTAGAGCCACAACATTAAAAAATGCTACATAATAAGTATAATCATTATGAATCTCATAAATAAATGAAGTAAAATATTCTAACATAGAATGAAAGTTACTAAAAATGTTCTATGAAATATGAGAAGTTAGAGACATATTGAATCAATGTATTGATGGAACGTGCACCACTATCTTATTGGTAAAAGGATATGACATCCTCAAGGATCAATGGATCGGATAAGAAAAAATGTGAAAATATAGAGATCCTTGACATAACAAAGAATATATACCAAGAACAAGACTTGATCACGATTTGTGAATAAGACTTAGTAATGAAAAATACACAAGGATGGATCTAGAAAGTAACAATAAGAAGGAATAACTATACATAAATCACTATATCCATAGAGATAAATTAGACTTTAGAAAATGATGGAAACATAGAGCAACATTAGATGTAAAGTGGAAGAATGATATATAGGACAAAATCCTAGGTGGATTCTAGATGTCAAGATTGATAAATTTTAGGGAATTAAATCCCACTCTATCAATTGTTGATGTCTAATAAATTGATTAAACAATTTACAATCATCAAAATAAATAAATGACTTGAAATTGATTAAAAAAACTAAATAAGTGAGTCACACTAACTTACCTTTGTTACATTGATTTAAGGTAGTTGGTGATGGATACTCTAAATTATAGAATGCACTTTACAATTGACAACCAATGTTGGCTATTGAATCAACACAATTTTATTTTATTTAGACTGCTAGAATAAGGTAGCCCCCCTATAAACTGTAATGTGCCTACTAAACTTTTTTTACGTGACCGGTGATGGTGGCATGACATGCCCTCTGGTACCATGGGGACAAGGGGGATATTAGACCTTGTGACCTCTTGCTTACACCATGATGCTTTAGCCAATCGAACTAGGCCACCTACCCCAAATCAACACTATTTTTACTATCACAAACTTGGTTAGATATTTTTCTTTGTATCTAAAGGAGCCTACAACTATGCTCACGGATTTGTTCCAAGATAGTTTTCCTTCGTGTGAACTCATCATCTATTACTCAACTCTTTGGTACTTACGTGTCTACAAGTGTGCATGCCTAAGATGGATACTGTTTGGAAAGCACACTAAGGAAACTTTTAGTGTGCATAAGGGAGACCTAGATCTTCTTTAACAACTAGTCAACCCCCTCTACCAATGCAGAGAGTTGAAAGGAACATCAAGTAAATATGCAAAGAGCTTAAATGATAAATTAATGTCTAGCATTTGTTGATGCAAGATATGATGCTTTTATATGAGATTTTAATGCCAAGATTTCACTAGATGATCTAGTTATAAGAAAGCAATCCGAAAACTATTCATGGATAAGAAAATCCAAAACCAAGTTAAGCTGCTTCAGGATAACAACATCCTTGGCCCATGTCATAAAAGGTTGCAGTTCAAATTTTGACTATTGTTAGTTTTGTCTTCAGTCATTTGTATGGTCATTGCAATCAAATAATATTTCCTTTATCTCTTTGAACAACCTATCTATAGCTTGGATTCTTTGTAACTATAATTTGTTTAATTAAAAAAGAAAGCAATTCAAACAATAGAACATTAATCTATTGGTAGCTTGATTTCTTTGAACTCTGCTTTGTTTTATTAAAAAAGAAAGAAATTGAAACAGACAACCCAAAGAAAAAAGAGTAAAACTAATTCTTTCAGATATTTTAGGCGTAAAATAATCTGAATCTCCTCATAGAGGCTCAAAAAACTGTTGCACGGTTTGAGTACGTACACTCCAAAGTTCTCTGAAATGAATATAGACCTTCCATTGTCCAGTTATTTGAGATAGCGAACAATAACGAGAGAGGATATCAATACTTGCCTACCTAGTTCTGGAACTAACATCCACTTTTAAGCTAAATCTATATTAACAGAGTAGGTTAGAACCCTCCAAATTTAGTCTATTACAGCAAGAACCTATACTACCAAACTAAATTCCTATCAGTCTACTGAGATAGCTGTGACTAGCGGAGTTTCCAGAAGAACCTGAAGATCTACTTCTCTGCTACTTTGGAGGCTGAAGCTATTGATCATGGAAAAATATAGATCTCACCAAAATCGCTTCTTATTCTAGTGAGGCTATGCCGTAAAATTTTTCACCTGTTTCCAGGTGAGATTTGGGTTTAAAGTTCGATGTCATCAAGTGCAGATACAAAGATAATTTGTATTGGGTCAGGTTTCAGCAAAACCCATTTGGTCTATAGAACTAGATTGGTATTATATTGCAGGCATACTGAGTAGTTTTGTTTCAAGATTTCAGATACAGAGGGCCAAATTATGGGGCAGAAAAGCTTTTTACAGTGGTCTCTGTTACTATTGAACTGCGGGGCGTTATCGATTGGCACGACTGCAGGGCCAATGTTGGTGAAATACTATTTCGGGCTTACAGAGGGAAGGCGCACTTGGCTCGCCACCTTCCTACAGACTGGAGGATGGCCTATTTGCATTGTGCCCATCTGGATTTCATCAGCATACAGTAAAAGAAGGGGCTACCAAGACAATCATGTTGGTGTCAAGCTTTGCCTTGCCTCCATTATCTTAGGTCTCTTGACAGGCTTCGACGATTTTATGTATGCTTGGGGCGTCAAATACCTGCCTCTCTCAACCTCTGCTTTGGTGATTGCCACTCAACTAGGGTTCAATGCAATATTTGCTTATCTGGTAGTTGGGCAGAAGTTCACTTCTTTTTCTATCAATGCTGTGGTGCTGCTGACCTTGGGTTCCGTTATACTTTCTTTCAATACCAAGAGTGACTTGCCCGAAGGAGTCACACATAGAGAGTATGTGCTAGGGTTTATGGTTACCCTGGGTGCAGCTGCCCTGTATGGATTGATTCTTCCCCTTATTGAGCTTGTATACAGGGAAACCTCACGCCAAATAACCTATACTCTGGTTATGGAGATGCAGCTCATTATGTCCATCTCTGCAACTGCCTTGTGTCTGGTGGGTATGGTAGTTAACCATGATTTCCCGGCTATTAGAAGGGAGGCCGAGGCATCCCCAGTGGGTGAGGTTGCTTACTATGTTTCTATTGTAGCTAATGGCGTCTGCTGGCAGCTTTTCTTTATTGGGGTGTTTGGTGTCATCTTTCTAGCTGATTCTCTGTTAAGTGGTATCATCATAGCTTTCTATATTCCCATCAACCAAACCCTAGCTGTAATTTTGTATCGGGAGAAGTTTACTCCAGAGAAAGCAATGGCTCTGGTACTTGCTCTTTGGGGCTTTGCCTCATATTTATATGGGGAGTATAGGACTTCCAAGCAATTAAAGAACCAGGAAGATTATGAATCTGAAAGCCTAGATGAAGACAAACAATTACCGAACCATGAAGGCCACGGATCCGAAAGCCTTGATGAAGAACATGAAACTGAAGGCCTGGATGAGGCAAAACCGCAGGCACAGGAGCTTTCTCCTTAACAGGCCTTCTCTAATGGAACTGAATATAAACTCATGAGCTCACAAAATCTTCTAATTTAAGATTTCACTTATATACTTTAGATTGGGTAATCTGCAAGTTAGGTGGACATTCTTCACATTACCAATGTGATTGATGTCCAAGACCTGAATCTATGTGAGATTTATAATAGATAGTACATATCCATATCAAGTGAACAATTTGAAATTAGAATACTTCTTAGGGTTTCTATTTAATCTCTAGACAACTTTCAAATTTAGTCCAAAAGCTGTAAGTATGATTGTAAGACATGTTCCTTTACAAATAATGTATCATTTTATTACATGTTCCTTTACAAATAATGTATCATTTTATGAAATAATTTCTTTCATTATGTTTTATAACTTACAATAAAGACTTAGTCATAATAGATTTTGTAATAATGTTTATATAGGAAATGTGGAGTAATTACACCTTTATTATTATAAGTTTATTTTCATTTTTAGATTGATATAATTTAAAAAATATGAAAGTAATGATATTTTATTATTATTATATTTTAATCAATTGTTTTCAAATTTTATAAAATAAAGTGGTTATATATGAAAATTTTAATTGATGAAAAATTGATCATTGATAATGAGGTAGTAATGCTTATGAATAACAAATGAAATAACATTTATTAATATTTCTAATAGCTTTTGATTAGTTAATTTTTTACTATTCTCTCTTATAAAGGTTTGAATCTATAATCTTTTAATTTTGATAATACAAAAATAATGACTTTGTAAATTTATTTTCAAGTTGATCTTGAATGTGTGTATTTCATTTTTTGATAATATGGAAACATTATCTTTGTAAATTTATTTCCAAGTTGATCTTGTGTGTGTGTATTTCATATTTGTTCCATTGTAGAGATCCTTGACATAAGAAAGAATATATACCAAGAGCACGAATTGATCATGATTTGTTAATAGGATTTAGTCATGAAAAATACACAAGGATGGATTGAGAAAGTAACAATAAGAAGAGATAAACTATAAATAAATCATTATATCCATAGAGATAAATTAGACTTTAGAAATGATGGAACCATAGAGCAACATTAGATGTAAAAACTTTAAAGTGCAAGAATGATATGTAGGGAAAAATCCTAGGTGGATTCTAGATGTCAAGATTGCTAAATTTTAGGGAATTAAATCCCACTCTATCAATTGCTCATGTCTAATAAGTTGATTCAACAATTTATAGTCAATCAAAATAAATAAATGACTTGAAATTGATTAAAAAAACTTAAATAAGTGGGTCACACTAACTCACCTTTGTTTCATTGATTTAAGGTAGTTGGTGATGAATGCTCTACTATAGAATGCACTTTACAATTGACAGCCAACGTTGGCTATTGAATCAACACTATTTTTACTATCACAAACTTAGTTAGATATTTTGCTTTGTATCTAAAGGAGCCTACAATTATGCTCATGGATTTGTTCCAAGATAGTTTGCCTTTGTGTGAACTCGTCATCTATTACTCAACTCTTTGGTACTTATATGTCTACAAGTGTGCATGTCTAAGATGAATACTATTTGAAAAGCATGTTAAGGAAACTTTTAGTGTGCATAAGGGACCTAAATCTTCTTTAACAACTAGTCAACCCCCTCTGCCAATGCAAAAAGTTGTAAGGAACGTCAAGTAAATATGCAAAGAGCTTAAATGATAAATTGATGTCTAAGGGAGAGGGGCCTATAGTGGGCCACCCTAACTTTGCGCTTCTCAAAGTCTAATGTGAAAATTTCTAATCACTCCCAAATTTGTACAACAGCTTATTTGGCAAGTCCCCTACTTATAAAAATTGGTTTCAAGGCCACATCATCAAATATGATGCCACATCAACATGCTTTTTGTCAAGGTATCCAAAAAGGCCAAAAAAAAAGGTGAGACCCATAGTGGGTCTTTTAAGTCATGTATTATTGGTGCGCTTATGTGGCATCACATGATTTGTCAATTTGTGTACTTTATGGATAAAAGTGTTTTGAAATTGGATATTAAATGTAAGTTTATTGGATATTAAGCCTACCTACTATGGAGCCCACTCAGGCCTACTTCTATACCCACCATTGGACCCCTTACCCACTATAGGCCCCTTTCCCTTAGTATTTGTTGATGCAAGATATGATGTTTTTATATGAGATTTTAATGCGAAGATTATACCAGATGATCTAGTTATAAGAAAGTAATTCAAGAACTATCCATGGGTAAGCAAATTCAAAACCAGGTTAAGCCGCTTTAAGATAACAACATCCTTGGCCCATGTCATAAAGGACTGCAGCTCAAATTTTGACTGTTGTTGGTTTTGTCTTCAATTATTTGTATTGTCATTGCAATTGAATAGTATTTTCTTTTATCTCTTTGAGCTACCTATTGGTAGCTTGGATTCTTTGTAAGTAGGGTTTGTTTAATTTAAAAAGAAAACAATAGAACATTAACTTATTGGTAGCTTGACTCCTTTGTAACTCTCCTTTCTTTTATTAAAAAGAAAGCAATTCAAACAGACAACCCAAAGAAAAAAGAGAAACTAATTCTTTCAGATATTTTAGGCGTAAAATAATCTGAATCTCCTCATAGAGGCTCAAAAAACTGTTGCACGGTTTGAATACGTACACTCCAAAGTTCTCTCAAATGAATATAGACCTTAACATTGTCCGGTTCTCTGAGATTGCGAACAATAACAGAGAGAGGATATCAATACTTGCCTAGTTCTGGACCTATTATTCACTTTTAAGCTAAATCTATGTTAACAGAGTAGGTTAGAAACATCTAAATTTAGTCTTTTACAGCAAGAACCTATACTACTACACTAAATTCCTATCAATCTACTGAGATAGTTGTGACTAAGCGGAGTTTCCAGTAGAACCTGAAGATCTACTTCTCTGCTAAGTTGGAGGCTGAAGCTATTGATCATAATCCCTCGCTATTTCTATTCCAAAATGGAAAAATATAGATCTCACCAAAATAGCTTCTTATTTTAGTGAGTCTATACCATAAAATTTTCCACCTGTTTCAGGTGAGATTTGTGTTTAAGTTCTAGGTCAACAAGTGCAGATACAAAGATAATTTGTTTTGGGTCAGGTTTCAGCAAACCCATTTGGTCTACAGAACTAGCCCTGGTATTATATTGCAGGCATACTGAGTAGTTTTGTTTCAAGATTTCAGATTCAGAGGGCCAAAAGATGGGGAAGAAAAGCTTTTTGCAGTGGTCTGTGTTACTATTGAACTGCGGGGCCTTATCGATTGGCACGACTGCAGGACCAATGTTGGTGAAATACTATTTCACACTTACAGAGGGAAGGTGCATTTGGCTCCCCACCTTCCTACGGACTGGAGGATGGCCTATTTGCATTGTGCTCATCTGGGTTTCATCAGCATACATCAAAAGAAGGGGCTACCAAGACAATCATGTTAGTGTCAAGCTTTGCCTTGTCTCCATTGTTTTAGGTCTCTTCACAGGCTTGGACAATTTTATGTATGCTTGGGGTCTCAATTACCTGCCTCTCTCAACCTCGTCTTTGGTGATTGCCACTCAACTAGGGTTCAATGCAATATTTGCTTATCTGGTAGTTGGGCAGAAGTTCACTTCTTTTTCTATCAATGCTGTGGTGCTGCTGACCTCGGGTGCCGTTATACTTTCTTTCGATAACAAGTGTGACATGCCCGAAGGAGTTACACATAGAGAGTATGTGCTAGGGTTTATAGTTACCCTGGGTGCAGCTGCCCTGTATGGATTGATTCTTCCCCTTATTGAGCTTGCATACAGGGAAACCTCAAGCCAAATAACCTATACTCTGGTTATGGAGATGCAGCTCATTATGTCCATCTCTGCATCTGCCTTATGTCTGGTGGTTATGATAGTTAACCATGATTTCCCGGCCATTCTAAGAGAGGCCGAGACATCCCCAGTGGGTGAGGTTGTTTACTATGTTTCTATTGTAGCTAATGGCATCTGCTGGCAGCTTTTCTTTATTGGGGTGTTTGGTGTCATCTTTCTAGCTGATTCTCTGTTAAGTGGTATCATCATAGCTTTCTATATTCCCATTAACCAAACGCTAGCTGTAATTTTGTATCGGGAGAAGTTTACTCCGGAGAAAGCAATGGCTCTGGTACTTGCTCTTTGGGGTTTTGCCTCATATTTATATGGGGAGTATAGGACTTCCAAGCAATTAAAGAACCGGGAAGATTATGAATCTGAAAGCCTAGACGAAGACAAACACTTACCGAAACAATAATACCACGAATCCGAAAGACCGGATGAAGAACGTGAAACTTGATGTAAGGCATCTTTGGATGCATTTTGTGTCATCTTGCAAAAATTTGATTTTTGAGTTGATTTGATGTGTTTTGATCAAATAAGGTCATTTGAAATCATTTGGAGTCATGTAGAACCATTTTTGGATGATTAGGTGAAAAGTTGTCACATGATGCAAAAATTGTAAAAGTTGTCATGTCAAAGTTGTTAAAAAATTGTATTTTTTTTGGTTTGAGAAGTTACAAATTAGTTTTGGACATTGGGAATGAATGTAATGAGATAAATATAAGATGTATACATGCAGACCAAAGTTGGGAAAGAATGAGAATGAAAGATACTCATTTTGGCACGTTTTTTTTCTTGCATTTTTTGTTGAAATAGTCTATAATTTTTATAGTACGACTTTGTATGGTACAGTACAAATATGAAATCAATTGGAAAGGTTGAATATTTGTTTTAAGATTATAATGTTTTTTGTTTGAATCAATTTTATTAAGTTTTGAGTGAGATATGGCAATTTCATTGAGGACAGGTTTGTAAGTTTATTTTTCTAAAAAATTACAATTTAAAACATGCATGGTACGGATCTATACGGTCTAGTACGGACCTGCACACGCTTTGGGAAGTTGGTGTTGTGTCTTATCTTACAAATGTTTTTGGTTTCATGCATTTTTATCTAGTTTTGTGTCAGTTATGACATTTTTAATAAGAGCAGGTTTGAGACTGGACTAAGGTTTCTAGCGACCTAGAAAATTTCATATTTTTGTTTTCCACTGTTAAAAAGTTATGAAAATCTGTAGAAAGTTCTATTTTAAGAATATCTAAAAACCCTTTTGGGCTCAAGCATTTAAAAGTTTGTGTGTGAGGAATCAATGATAGTATGCTCTTATTTGTATGCAAACAACCTTAAAACCCTAGTGATGTGAGGGTTTGATAAGATCTATAATTTGTGTGAACATGATTGGTTGGGAATCAATAGAACATATTGTAAGAAGACTGAAATATCATGGAACTCATGCATCATGCTGGTTTTCCCTTGTTGAATGCACATTAGGCTACCATGACAATGTTTCCAATGTGATCTAGAATGCATTTAATCATTATTTGAAATGAATCAGTTTATGAAAGTTGTCAAGTGAACCGAGAGTAGTTCTTTCTCTACATCAAAATTGAAGGCCTGGATGAGATCAAGATTTAGGAGCTTTCTATTCAAGAGGCAAAACCACAAGCACATGAGCTTTCTCCTTATCAGGGCTTCTCTAATGAAACTGAATATAAACTCATGAGCTCACAAAATTTTCTAATTTAACATTTCACTTATATACTCTAGATTGGGTAATCTCCAAGTCAGGTGGGCATTCTTCACATTACCAACATGATTGATGTCCAAGACCCGAATCTATGTGAGATTTATAATATATAGTACATATCCATATCAAGTGAATAATTTGAAATTAGAGTACTACTAGTACTTAAGGTTTTTATTTAATCTCTAGACAACTTTCAAATTTAGTCCAACCTTTTACAAGGAAAGCTGTAAGTAAGATTGTAAGACATGTTCCTTTACAATAGTGTATTCATTTTGTGAAATAATTTCTTTCATTATGTTTTATAACTTACAATAAAGTTATTAGCTTTTTATAATTAATATGTACTTAGTCATAAAAGTTTTTGTAATTAAACTAAAATTATAGATTTGTTATTATAAGTTTATTTACATTTTTAGATTGATGTAATTTTTAAAATATGAAAACAATGATATTTTATTATTATTATATTTTAATCAATTGCTTTTAAATTTTACAAAAATAGAATGGTTATATATAAGAAAATTTTAAAATTTATTATTATAAGTTTATTTACATTTTTATAAATTGATATAATTTTAAAAATATGAAAACAATGATACTTTATTATTATTATATTTTAATCAATTATTTTAAAATTTATAAAAATAAAATGGTTATATAAGAAAATTTTAAAATTGATGAAAAAATGGTCATTGATAATGAGTTAGTAATCTTATGAATAATTAATAAAATAGCATTTATTAGTATTTCTAACATCTTTTGATTATTTATTTTTTTACTATTGTCTCTTATAAAGGTTTGAATCTATAACTTTTTAATTTTGATAATACAAAAATAATGACTTTGTAAAATTTATTTTCAAGTTAATCTTGAATGTGTGTATTTCATTTTTTGATAATATGGAAGCATTACTTTTGTAAATTTATTTTCAAGTTGATCTTGTGTGTGTGTTTCATATTTATTCCATTATTCTTATCTTCTTTTGGATGAAATGACAATGAATCTTAATGTGTTGGGATTTCTCATGCATAACACCGCCAACAATTCACCGTGGCCGAAAATTAATTGCATTAACATTTTTGCAAAATAATAATTTTCACTCCATTTTTATTATCATAAATCAAATTATTCTTTTGCAAAAGAAAATTCAAAGTTTAGGAAGTATATATTAAAAAATGTTAATGCGATTAATTTTCCACGACGGTGAATTGCTAGTGGTGAATTTTCCATGGTGGTGAATTTTCCTAGAGCCATAATAGGATTCTTCACCATTCTTAAAACACTCTAATTATCATCATATAAGGAGGCATGATTGGAATTTGTATCCATATCACTCAATATTTTATTGTTATCTTTATATGGTTCTTTTTGCTTCTTTGTACTTTGATTCATTACAAGAAGTGGAAATAGTTGTTTACTTTATACTCAATCCTAAGACCAAGTTAAAAGTAATACAAAATTTTTGACTTACAATCGTCAATAGAGCCTATCTATCTTTATGTGAGTGATTCAAAGTGATCAATGAAAAAAATTTGGTATTCATCTTTAAAGTTTTACATTCATATCTCAACACCCTTTTAACTATCTTATAATGTGATTTCTTAGCCTAAATCTATTATGAACCTAGAGAGATAATTCATGAACCATCAATATAGATACTAAGGTGTTTTTGGGTTAAAGAGGCTCCCAATAAATTATTTATAGAAGAAATCATTTAACCTTCATGTTATAGGAAGTTATAATCATGGTTTCATGAGTATCATAGTTAAGGAAAACTTTAGAAGTTGAATATTTGAAACCTTCAATATTTTGTTTTTATGTGGCAAGGGTGTCCCTGCGACTCTGTCCAATGGCTCAACAACCCATACCTTGGGTACCTGGGGCGAGACTAGCCCCCTGCGGGTGGATGCCATAGCCCGCATACAGGCCCACCAGTCAACTGCGAGAGTGGGGGGTTGAACTTGAGACCTATGGGGAGCAAACCCACAGCCCAAGCCAACTCCGCTACCCGAGTGGGCTCGAAACCTTCAATATTTACTAAATCTATCTTTTCCTATAAAAATGACTCTTTACTTCTTTTGGTTTCATTAACAGTAGCAGAAATGACCATTAATTTATACTTTATTTTAATGATTTTTGGACTAGAGTATAGGTAAATTAGCCTATTTGGACTATACCAACTTCTCAATGTAGATAAATTATCCTATTCAATTCTACATCAACTTTTTGGGAATAAAAAAGTTGATTCCTCTATTATGCTATTCTTTTGTGTTGTCTAAAATTTATTTTATTCACATGATTGTGTAGATAAAATATATGTGATGTTTAAGTCTTAAACTACTAGCTACTAGTTTATGTCTTTCACTAATTTGCAATGTATTTTTCTAAACTAATCTAACTTGATAATTTCCTTTTATAAATAAATGATAATAGTAATTTCAAATTTTATATGAAGTTTACAAAAATACAAAAGATAAAATATAAATGTTAACTTAAATTGACAAAGAGAGTGTTAAGAAGCATGTTTGATTCAAAGGTTGGTATAATGTTGTGGTTGTTGACTTGGTAACATAGGGGAACATATGAGATTTATACTATGTATCAAGTGCTCCTATTTGATAAGACACATTCATGTCTAGAAACATATTGCTCGTGTCTAATAAGATATACTCCTAACTCACAATAGCCACTTGTTTCCTAGTGTCAAAATGCTCTACAAATTTCAATAATTGATCATCTTAATTTATCCTCTATTGCATATTATATGTAGAATTTAGAGATCTTTACCTAGAGATGTTATTGAAACTCATTTGTGTGTGATGGACTAATTAGCTAAATTAATGAAAACCTAATGTGCCAACATAGTAGCTCAAAGGTCACTCATATGAGGTATGTGAGGGATACAAATCTCTTTATTAAACCTATGTGTAATACACACATGCACAAAATAATAAATATAGTTAATTAATAAACCATGTAAAAAAATAAATAGAGCATAAATGTGTTCAAAATGTGATTCAACATTCATCCACTATTTGCATGCATTGCATTAGAAATAAATGCATTGGTCATTGACACAATATACTAACTCAAGTCTACAAATGAAATATGATATTCTCATAAATAAATATAATGCATGCAAGATCACCCTTTATAGTAATATTTGACACCAATTTATTGAATGATTTCTCTTAGGGTCAACTAATTAAATTATCCAAATGTAACCACTTGCATGTAATTAATTATTACAATGTATTCACAACTAAATTTTAACAAAAAAACTCATATGTGTCCTACTTGTAATTTGTTTTCAACCACACTCCCTTGTGTTTTCTCCAAGGATTATTTATCCTTTCAATTTTATATAGATCTTGTATTTTTATTGATGGATTTTTATTTTTGCTTCTCTCTTGAAGATTCTCTTCCTTTTGAAGCTCCATTATATTCATATTATGAGAAAAAAATGTTTGCAATTTAAATAAAAGGGGTTGTGGAAGTTCTACTTTCAAAGCTTTACTCTTTTTGGTGAAACTTTTTATCCATCCTTCTTACCAAATGCTTTGAGCTCTAGTTCTAATAGTGCAAGTAATTTCCTCTTTAGAATAATGAGTTTGATATGGTTCCCACCCCACTTTTGTCTTATCTCTCTTTCCTTTGGTATAAGGTTGTAAAGGTCTTTACATAGCTAGTGTTTTCACTTTCTTATAGCCATTGATCTAAGTAGATCAAGTGGCCCAAATTATTTTAGAATATCCATGACATATTTAGCCAAGCCTATTTTATTTTTCTACCAATGAGAAGCCTTAGATTATTTTTGGAAATTCCTAGAATTCTCTTGTAATGAAATTTCTTGCATAAGAGAAGAATATAATATGAAATTCAAGCTACAAATACCTAATGATATTCAATAATAATAAGGAAATTATAGGAACACTCTTCTAAAATTCTAAATAAGAATAGAGTTCATAGTATGATGATTAAATAGTACTCACTAGGTCTCTATATATGGGCATCATTAGCTAATATTAGCACCCTAATCCTAGTAAGGTTGACTTAGCATACTACAATTATGCTTAATAGTTCTCATAAATAATAATTAAATATTATGTGAGTCATGGGTTGTCATCACACACCCCAATATATGATATAGAATAAGGTTGTAACATGCCCCTCCTATTAAAGCTAAGATTAGCCTTAGTGTTGAAAATCCTTGGATTATTTTACAAGAATGCTTCTTCTACCCATGCCACTTCATTGGTTAGATTCTTCCACTTGATCAAACACTAGATAATCTTCCTCATTCGCAACCTCTCAGTGTATCTTTGAATAATTTATTTAGGTTCCAAAAGGATTATTCTCTCCTCATCAAACTCTAGTAACTCTACTTATGATGAAATTTATGTTTATCAACTTGTTTCTTTATTCCTCTTTGTCATATCCTTATTCTCCTCAAGACTTAAATATTGCCTCTTGTTGGTGTTGTGTGCATTATTATACTAGTCTAAAATTATGGTGTACCTTCGAAGAATAGTTGAAGAGTGATGGATGATACCCTAATACTAGTTGAATGACCTCTTGATGATTTCTTTTGGGAGGTAATCCTTTTGGTATATTGTTGATAGAAAAACATTGACTGAAGTCCAAGGTTTAATATTCTATTAATTATATGTAGTAAACCCCAATGTGATGCAATAAGTATAAACCAAACTATAATAAATCATATACATTCATATATATACACTGAAATATACATAAAACCATATATTAATATATAGTTTCATGTCTAATACATCTCTTATAATTAATTCCTCATGCTTTACTCTCACTTATCATTTTTTTTATTCTTACATATATGTAATTCATATAGTTCCTTCTCTTATATCCCATGTTTCCCTGCTTTGTATAGCCTATTAATATATTTTCATAATTTTTTCCATCATATCCTTTCATAGCACTTAATTATCTTATTCCCATGAATTTACCTTTTCCTTTATGATTTTTTACACTTTTATAGCTTATGTAAAGGCATATTAGAGGTGTTTTAGGGAAATTTAAGTGGTATATTATGAATAGATGGGTCTTGAAATGACCCAAATTAAATTTATGGTGCCTCACAATCTTCTATATCTTACCACCACACATCCCCCAAAATTATTGAGCACCTATCTAAAATTAATTGTTATTTTAGTGGTATAGGAACCTTGAATCTTCTTCTCCTCTTCCTTCTCCTTCCCTCCTTCTCACATATCCATCTTTGATATGAAGTGCCTAGCCACAATAATAGTTAGGTGATGGTCTAGCTTTATATTTGAGTAAAACTCAAAAGAATTGTGTCCTTTAGAATCCACCCACTAGAAGTCTATAAATCTATAGATAAGATAAATATTTTAACATCAAATTGTATATCTTGTATTAATCACTTTTAGTTGATCCTTAATATTTTTGGTTACTTCCTTTATAGTAGCTTTAGTGGCTATGAGATCCAGGTCTCTTCTAATATTAGATCACTTTTATTTGGAGGCTTTCTAGGAAATAATGGATTCATTCCCTTGTCTCTTGTTGAAAATCCCACCGTGATTTTGTCAAAATAAGTTTCAAAATAACTTCAAAATAATTTTTTTCACTCTAACTTATTTAGGTGTAGATCTCACTTTTTTGAGAAAATATCAAATATTTTCTTGAAACCTTGGGATTTTTTTTGGTGAAAACCATAATTTCATAACGACTCCTTAAATGACAAAAAATATAGATTATAGCTATTTCAATTTGTTGTAAATCAATCCTTCTAATTTCATAAAACAATTCTCAAAATCAAGAGAGATATGTGCTTTCCAACCCAACATCCTAAATTAAAAATCACCTTGTTGCTTACCTTCTAAATGTCAAGATCATGCTCCAATTAATGGAATTACTTACCTAAAAGAAGAATAAAATATGAAATATGCTTCAAATATATAATAATACTTAATAACAATAAGTCATTCTAAGGGGGAAATCCTTCAATAGTCTCTAATAAGAATAAAATTCATAATATGATGTTTACCTACAACAAATAGCTCTTATATAGGCATAATTAAGTAATATTAGTACCTTGATCTCAATGACGTCAACTTAACACACTACCACTATAATTAGGGACTCATAAATGATTCAACTAAGGATTATGCGAGCCATAGGATATTATCACAAATGTCAATACATGGTATAGGATAATGGCATAACATCCCCTCATGACAACACATCCTACCTCCCATCAAGTTCATTCACTTCAAACTAGTTAGTAGAGCTAAAATCAAGTGGTCACCCTAACCAATGTCTAGTCTTGACAGTAAAGTACATGTAAAGCCCAACCTTGCTTGTAACTATTGTGATTATTGTAGTACCTCCCCATTAGTTTCGGGTTTGACTCCACTGCTGGGTTTATCCAGTTGGGACTGGCTTGCCGGCTGTTAGTCTCGCCCCCGCTTACCCCGGGTACCCAAGATACGGATTGCTGGACTGCTGAACTGGATCACAGAGATACCCTTATCATTAACAAAAAAAAAAAAAAATTATATCTTTTGATGCATCTTGTTACACTTATTTTAGTGTAACTTTAGAACCTACTAATTATATCCATTTTTAAAACCATATAATCCGCGAATCTGCTTGTGAACAAATGTGCTCTATATCCTAGCAAATCCATTTTTAATTGAGCGAATCCACTCTGTGTAATGGTGAATCTGTTTCCCTGCAAAATCAGCCTGTCATTGTCAAAATTTGTATCAACTCAAGTTAGGCGAATTCGTTGGAATTTAGGTGAATCTTCTCTATTATCTGGCGGATGCGCCCCACCATTTATCCAAGTGAATCCGTGACCAATTAAGTGAATGCACTCTATTTATTATCTAATCTTATTTCCATACAAAATCTAAAGAGAAAACCATTAAGTCTGATAGCCATTGCTTCCTTGTGCCCGAAACTGCAAACGAATAATTTTTCCACCTCATATTCAGCTTGAAACGATCACTTCCATTGTGTCAACCACCATCAAATCTTCCAAAACAAATCTCATTTGAACACAGAGTCAATGAAACATACCTAATCAACATCTAGATCACCTAGCATCACTTATCCTAAAACACTTGTTTAAGATCCTAAAATCTAAATCAAACCATCCATCACAAGGATTTCTTGGGAACTCAGCCTATCTCAAGTTAGAGAGGTATATTTTTTATCAACATCATCCGCTTGCTTGAGAATTTAACTTATCTCAAGTAAGAAATCCACCTAAACAGACTTTAAAGTAGGATCTTGATCATAGTTAAGAGGAAAATTATCAACCATCCATCCAACACTTATCCAGTTAGTTTAATTACATGCCTTAACTTAGGATGAACACCATCAAACCCATATTGTGACTCATTGCAATCCACATAATCTATCACAAAAACCAATGGAACAACAATCATATTGGGGCACATGTATGCAAGGTATGAAAACCCTTATCACCCTACACTTGGAAGAAGTGAGACGTCCAATGCCACAAGTCAACTTGAGAAACTCACTGAGCCTAAAATGGTATCCCAACTTGAATACTCACCAAAATTTCAAGAATTCATAAACGATCTAGAGTTAGAGGCCTATTTGAACAAGATATTGACTGCCAAAAAGATAACATCCTAGAAGAGTTAATCAATATATGTGCTAGACTCCCATGTGACTTTGACATGTCTAAGTTGGGAGGTATAGTCAGAAAACCATCTCATGTACTGGTCTTTGATAATTTATGGGGTAACTAATCTTTAAAATCCAACTATCTAATCCTTGGGAATAGTGCATTAGTTCAAGTGCTATTTGACTACAATTATGTACCCACACTATCCACCACACACCACTTAGCTTCGGGTTTCAATCCTTTTTCCACTCCTACATAATAGATATCACTCAATATTTTGGGGCGGGTGCATGAAGTTGGGTAGCAATTTCGTGGCCACTTTCTAAAACAAGTTAGAAAATGCTATAACGTGCTCGCATTATAGTACGTTAAAAGCAAAAAAAAAGTGAAAGTCTTCATTTTCACTTCAACTATTTTCTTCTTCTGCTCGCAGCCAAAACCCCCAACTTTCACGCTCGTGTTCTAGGAGGAGGTATTCGGCACAAATATTCAACAAGAGTTGCTATTTCTTTGCAAGGATGGTGCCACGACGACGAAGAGGTGGGAGAGGTAAGTATTGTTTGTTGTTTTTTTTTTAATTTCTTAGTTTTAGGTTATATTTGATATATAATTTTTTGAATTTGGAGGAGATGCAAATGAACCCGCAAACCCACAAAATCCTCAACAAGAAGAGAAACCAAATCCTGAAGAACAAAATCCTCAACAAGAAAATCAACCTCAACAACAACCTCCTCCACCAATCCCTCAACACCCTCCTGGCACTCAACAAAATTTAATGAGTGAGATTAAGAACAACAAAAAACAAATTGAGGATTTTATTAGTAGGTTGAGTGATCCAAATGGTTCAACCACAGAAAGAATGACCCTCACAAATTCATTGAAAGATATGTTAAAAAATGTGGATTCAATTAGCAAACAAATAACTGGATGTCAAGATAGAAGGTAGGCGGCTAGGGCATATTATGCAGATAAACTATCATATAAACAAGTAAAGGATTTAAAAATTACAAAAGGTGATTTGTGCTCATTATTCACTAACCCACACAAATCAAAATCTCAGCCTCAATGCGAAGAGGTTTCCTATTCATTGGTGCTACCACCAAGAGATTATGAACTATTTTTATGATAGGTGGTACATGGTCTTTGATGACCGACCGTGCAACTATTGTGAAGTCCCCCAACATTTTCTTAGGAAACTATACAGTGAGTTCATATTGAACAAAATCCCAAATTATTTTGATATGAGGGATTTCCAAGGGAGAGGTGGGGGGTTGGTCAGGATAGGCTCGGTGCACAGCCGGATCCTACGCGGCAAGGGAGACGAGCTCTCACTAGGCCGCCTTGTGAGCACGTTGTTATGCTTGCCGTCGTGAAGGAGAGTGCCGACGTAAGGACATTGCAGGCGATCAACACTTTGACCCAGAGTGTCATCCATCAGACTAGCCCTATTCTACAACGCCATCCAGGGGAGTCTTCGAGTGGTGGCCTTCGAACCCATGTGTGTCAATCTTGCAGGGCGACTTGTTCATATGACCCCACCGACACTCAGGAGGCTGTTGTGGAGGATCCGTATGCAGCTATGAAGATGGAGAGGGCGGTTGAAATTTTTCATGATGCGTATGGAATTGATACTTAGGTAAAAGTTAGCATGTTCATTGAATTTAATTTATTAAATTTCAATTTTGAAATGCAAGATTAACTAATTTAGTTTTATGATTTTAATAAAATTGCAGGGTCACACTGTTGAGACTGGATACACCAACCCTCCACCTACTTATTTCTGTAGTACACCTATCAGCGGGGTATGTAACTAGTAAACAATTATAAATTTATTACATGTTAATAGCATTATTTTATGAATGGTATTTTAATATGTGATTTTGGATGCTAAACAAGGTAATATTGGAGGTTTCGAGGGAACACCTCCCAGTGCCAGTGGATTTACTCAAACCATCATGTAGGTAATAGAATAAAGAGTTTAACTAATGAATTGTACTTAATAGATTTGTGTAGTTTATATTCATATCGTTGGTTATGTTGCATTGCACATCATTCAAACTCAAAGCATTACTTCACATTCCATAACTAATAACTAGATGTTGATAAATGACAAAATTTCAACTACAATATAGTTGTTTAGAAAGTCAACATAAGCAGCGATGCAATTTCTTCACATGGAGGCATGTGCTTGCAAAGGTGCACCTGCATGACAAACTATGGATGCTTGAGAAAAATCTATGAAACTATAATAGTAAGCAATAGCATAGACAAGACAATTAGTAGTTTCACATGAGACCACATTTCTTCGAGGCATTTCTTCAAAATGCTCACCACCTTTTCTATGATACCACATTTTTCATACATGTGCACCAAAGCATTTTATCAAACTACTCGTGCTTCCTTGCTGCTATGGCTAAAAGCCTAAAATAGGTGTTTTCCAACAAACTATGGATGCTTGGAAAAATATCTATCAAAGCATAATAGTAAGCAATAATACCATAGAGAAGGCAATGAAATTTTTGAAAAAATGTCTGAAAGAAATGCGTTCTTATGGTGATAGAATGTCATGGTGTGCATTTGTTTGTAATGGCATTCCATCACCATGAGACCCCATTTCTTTTGAGGCATTTTTTCAAACAGTTCATTGCCTTCTCTATGACCATAGTTATCATATCTACGAAAGTATTTAATCAAACGATTCAATGGCTTATGCTATGGGTAAAAGCCTAAAACATGTCCTTCGAACAAGATATGGATAGGGAAAATGAAGTTAGCATGATAATCATAAATATATAGTTTAATAAGTACCCAAAATTTTGTTCATTAGATCTCATACACTATAAGTCATGACGTGGATCGCTATTGTAACTTTTTTGTGATTAAATAATTTGTTGTTTTATTTTCAATGTTGTTTGTGGAAACACCTCCAAATGTTACGAGGGCAATGGATATCGATGTTTCATCTGCTATACAATCCTCGATGGCTTTGACAGGGGAGGTATGACGCAAATTACTAAATTTCAATTTACATTCATTGTTATAGATGTTAGTTTGAGTGAAAAATCAAACCAAATTATTGATTCGTAGTCTAATTTCTATTTGGATGGTTTATACAGGGATTGAGCATGCCTCAGCATCGGCGTGCAAATATTTCCCTCATGGAGAGTGATCGTGAGATGGCCGTAAGTGATTATTTTTTTAAATATATCATTTTTTATAATGTAATTTTTATATATTAATGTCTTTACTTCTTATTGTAACAATTAAAAATCCACCAAGAACTTAATAGTAGTAGGAGTAGCAAGAGCATTCCTCGAGTGCAACAGAATCAAGTGACAGACCTATCACCATCCGATCGACCAGCAAAGGGCAAGAGTTTATTTTGAGAGCCTAGAAAGCAATGACTTTTGATTCTATAGCCCTTTGTTGTATGCCTACATGGCAGTTTTGTACATATTTTGTATTGGATATATTTGACATTGTATGCCTATATGACATTCTCGTAAGCCTATATGGCTATTTTTTACCTATATTTTATACTTATATTGACATATATTGATGTATGCGTACATGGCTATTTGGTTAATACAAATATTTTTTATCGATGGTGTCCATATTTGCATGTTATAAATTCATGGTTCAACAGATATGAGTTACATGTATTCAAGTGTATACTTTACAACGTACGTGTATACTTTGTGACTTACGTGTGTTCTAATGTATACTTTGCGACTTACGCATTTTCATGCGTATACCTTGTATTGGTGCATATACTTTGTATTAAGTTGTGTATACTATGTATTCGTGTGTATACTTCAAGACATACGTGTTTGTGACTACTTGTGCTTCCCTTATTCACATGTACATGCTTGACTCATTCACGTGTATACTTATTAATTGATTAGCCATAGCATTGATTATTGCTTTCCTTCATGGTTTGTTTTGAATAAATTAATTGATTGATGGTAAACAACTTTATCTAAAAGCAAAAAACACATTTTCAATTGGTATTCTATGAAATGATTGATAAAAATATTCCAATATATTTAATCCTTTGATTGGAACAACTCAATTAAGCAAAGGATACATAAGACTTTTCCTTTTAGATTAGCAATGCATGGAAGTTTAAAAAATTATCCTTGATATTACAAAAAGATATGTGTTTATACACTTCAATTGTGCACTCACCCTTTGGTTCTTTGAAAGAAAAATCTGCCTATGCCATTGTTACACTGCACAGGTAAACCATATTTTGTATTGTGGAGCTATATTAAGCTACCCCTCTCAAGACCAATGTAACAATGATACAAAATAATGTTTGAGACTGCAAGAAGACATCAAAATGGCTAGTGTACTAAACAAATTCTTATGATTTATGAAGAACGCTGATAACTCTACTCAGTTGGCTTCTTTTTTCAAAATCATGCAAATTGAACCCTAGCATCAATAGACTCTATATATCGAGCTACCACAATTCAAGTTTCAATGATGAATATTTATCATGCATGTTTGAAATGACATTCAATTTTATGGTGGTTTTGTTGTTTATATGAAGTTATGTGATATTCTAATCCTAATGCATGCTTCTAGGTTGCATATATATTTATATTTTGTTTTCACATGATTTTTGTACCAACGAACCCAAAACAAACCGAACCCCCCTCCAAAATTTTTTGGCCTAACCAGCAAACCGAACCCTTGAACCCGAACCCGAACCTCAAAACCTATTCCAACACTCTTCATTCTACCTACATAAATTTAATTGGCCACCAAATTATGCTGCCTCTTGACTTTACCCACTTTTACTCCCTCAAACATCTCTTTTTCATTCAAAACCCCTGTTTTCCCAACTAGGGCATCATGCCATAACATAATTTTGACCTCCCCAGTCCTTGCAGACCTTTTGAACATATCAAACTCCACAACCTCACCCTATTTCCAACCTATTCTAACTTATTTTCAAGCAATTTCTTCTTTTCATCTTTTCTAGCCTTGCTTTTAAGGTGCCTCAATTTTGAATTTTGAACAGGGGCAACATTAGTAAACTCTTCCAATGCCTTTACCAATGCTATTTTCTTATTCCTACTCCCTATCCTACTTACATTAGGCCCATATCACTGAGACACAACCTAAACAATAGGTGGAATGGCCTATTTCAACATATTACACTCAAACCCTTAATGGATCGATCCAGTTGAACGTAGCTCAGAGCGATTCCGTGTGTTTGGGTGTGAAAGAGGACCATGCCTAGCGTAAGCATACCTATTCAGATGTGTTGGAATAGTCTGTTTGGTCATACAAGTTGCAGAACAAAAGTTGCACCAGTTTTCAACTTTCCACTACTTGCATTTGACACTTTTTCCATCAACTGAAAACTAGACACCACGGGAAAACCACTCCGAGATAACAAAAAATGAGAGAGGTTATTGTAGAGGGGTCCAACGCAATCCCATAGGATTAGACGAGAAGTTTCTAAGCATTATGGTATCCAAGTAACAACATGTTGAGGTTTGCAGCTATTTTGCACTTTGAACCCTTAAGGAATCGATCTGGTTGAACGTAGCTCGGAGTAATTCTACATGTTTGGGTACGAAAGAGGACCATGCCTAATGTAAAAATACCTATTTAGATGCGTTGGAATAGTTCATTTGGTCACACGAGTTGCAAAATGAAAGTTGCACCACTTTGCAACTTTCCACTGCTTGCATTTGACACTTTTTCCATCAACTGAAAATTTGACATCGCAAGAAAACCACTCCAAAATAACAAAAAACAAGAGAGGTTATTGTAGAGGGGCCCAACACGATCCCATAGGATTAGATGAGAAGTTTCTAAGCATCACGGTATTCGAGTAACAACATGCTGAAGTTTGCAGCCATTTTGCACTTTGGACTCTTAAGGGATTGATCCAGTTGAACATAGATCGAAGCAATTCTGCATGTTTGGGTGCGAAAGAGGACCATTCCTAGTGTAAAAATACCTATTCAGACGCGTTGGAATAGTTCATTTGGTCACACGAGTTGCATAACAAAAGTTGCACCACTTTGCAACTTTTCACTGCTTCCATTTGACACTTTTTCCATCAACTGAAAACTAGACACCATAGGAAAACCACTCTGAGATAACAAAAACTGAGAGAGGTTATTACAGAGGGGCCCAACACGATCTCATTGGATCATATGAGAAGTTTCTAAGCATCATGGTATTTGAGTAACAACATGCTGAAGTTTGCAGCCATTTTGCACTTTGGACCCTTAAGGAATTGATCCG
>VDFB02134557.1:12500-25431 GCA_007258455.2 Sequoia sempervirens | reverse complement strand
TTATTGTAGCTCCTTTTGAGTCTATTCTGATAGACTTGAAAATGATTCAAGGCATCTATACGTCACTCATCCAGTAGCTCCAGCTCATTTAGTCTTGATACTCTGTATTCTTCATCTGTGATGAGGTTTTGCAGTGATATCCTGAGGGATGGGAGCTCGATCTCTATGGGGAGTACTGCTTCTGATTCGTAGACCAGGGCGAAGGGGGTCACATCGGTGGGTGTGCGGATGCTGGTTCGATAGGCCCAAAGGGTGGGATTAAGCTGCAAATGCCAGTCATGACCTGCGTCATTGACTGTTTTCTTGAGGATTTTTAGAATGGTTTTTTTTGTAGCTTCTGCTTGGCCATTTCCTTGGCGATAGTATGGGGTGGAGAAGCGATGTTGGATTTTGAATTTTTTGCATAAGTCGTAGACATCCTAATTTTTGAATGGTGTCCCATTATCTGAGATAATGGCTTATGGGACCCCATAGTGGCAAATAAGATAGTTCAGGATGAACTTAGAAATCTGCTTCCCAGTTATATACATCATGGGTATGGCCTCCACCTACTTAGTAAAGTACTCTATTGCGGTTATGATGAATTTGTGGCCATTAGATGAGGTGGGTGTGATTTTTCCAATGAGATCTAGTCCCCACTACGAAAAAGGCCATGGTGTGACGATAGGATGAAGCTCTTGAGCTGAAGCATGGATGAGGTCCCCATGCTGCTGACATTGTAAACACTTTCTGGCATGATCATGTGCTTCTCTTTCCATTGTGGGCCAATAATACCCCATCCTCAGCAATTTCTTGGCTATGATTATTCCACTCGAGTGTGAACCACATATACCGTTATGAACTTTAGTTAGAGCAGTTAATGCCTCCTCAATGTTTAGGCAGCACAATAGGGTTCCTTCTATGCTCCTACAATACATGGTATCACCTAGGATGACAAATCTGGATTCCTTTTTGACAAAGGTTCGCTTTAGGTTTGAAGGTAGGTCGGTGGGTATGACTCCTATACAAAGGTATGTATAAACATCATGATACCAAGGATCACCGGGGCCAATGATTTTTCACATGAATTCTGATTCTGGTACCTCGAATGTGGGCATGAGAAGCTGCTCAATCAAGAATTCATATTTTGGAACATTGTTGGGGATGTTAAGTAGGGATCCAATTGTTGCCATGGCGTCTGCTACTCTGTTGTTGGTTCTAGGAATATGCTCAAATGTTATTTCAATGAAGGATTCTCTGAGAGTCTCCACCAATTTCTTGTATGGAGTGAGCTTGTTGTCCTTGGTCTGGTATTCATCGTTCACTTGATTTATGATCAATTGGGAGTCTCCATGCACTTTGAGAGCTATGATGTTCCATTGTACTACTATTCTAAGACCTATAGTCAAAGCCTCATATTTCACAATGTTATTGGTGCACGAAAATGCCAGTTTGTATGACCTTGGTATGTAATCCCCTTGTGGGGTGATGAAGAAGACACCAACTCCTAATCCATATTGTGTGTATGAGCCATCGAAGTATAGTTTCCAGTGGTTAGCTACGTTGAGATTAAAAATGGATTCATCTGGAAACTCTAAGACAAGAGGGTTCTCTAAATAGATTGGTGCCTCTGCTAGTTGATCTGTAATGACTTGACCCTTAATTGCTTTCCACTCAACATACTCAATGTCGTACTCTGACAATATCATCACCCATTTTTCCATTCTTCCTATGAGCATTTCCTTTGATAGTAAATATTTGAGGGGATCAATTTTGGCAATGAGCTTTATCTTGTGTGCCAACATGTAATGTTTGAATATTTGGGATGCAAATACTACTGCGAGGCATGCTTTCTCGATGAATGAATAGTTTAGATCATGCCCAACCATTGTCCTACTGATATAGTAGATAGCTCTTTTCGTTCCATTTTCGTCATGCTGAGCTAGGAGAGCTCCAAGGGATGCTATTGTTGCTGACACGTATAAGATCAATGGTTTCTTTGGGATGGGTGGCATTAAGACTGGTGGTGTCAGTAGATATTCTTTGATTTTGTTAAATTCCTCTTCACACTTGGTATCCCACTTGTACGCTACTCCCTTGTGGAGTAGGTGAGAGTATGTGTTCTGTTTGTCCACGAGTTGTGCTATGAATCTTTGAATGGATTGTAGTCTTCCTTGGAGACCTCTTAGTTGCCTTAATGTATTTGGTGCTTCCATTTCAAGAATTACTTTTACCTTTGCTGGATCCACCTCAATGCCCCTCATTGATACTATATATCCTAGCAATTTACCTGATTGTACGCCGAAGATGCACTTCTTTGGGTTTAGTCTGACTTTGTACTCCTCCAGTCTGTCAAAAATAGCACTTAGGGTTGCTATGTGATCTTTTCTCTTTCTTGACTTAGCTAGAATGTCGTCAACATAGTCTTTGAATATTTTATGGATCATGTCATGGAATATCAATGCCATGGCCCTTTCATATGTTGCTCCTACATTCTTTAGGCTGAATGGCATCATGTTCCAGCAGTAAGTCCCCCATGGACAAGTGAAAGCCGTCTTATGTTGGTCCTCCTTAGCTATCATGATTTGATTGTATCCTGAGAATCCATCCATTAGTGACAACATCTCATGTCCCACTGTCATATCTACTATCATGTTGATGTTGGGAAGCGGAAAGTCATATTTTGGACATGCCTTGTTCAAATCCCTGAAGTATGTGTAGATTCTAATATTTTCGTCAGGTTTTGAAATAGGTACCAAGTTTGATACCCATTTTGGATAGTCTATTGGTCAAATGAATCCTGCATCTAATAAATTTTTTAGCTCCATTTTGACCAATAGGGTGATTTGAGGATGCATTTTTTGAAGCTTTTGTTTGACAGGATTTGCTTCTGGATACACTGCTAAATGGTGGACCACAGTATTTAGATCAAGTCCTAGCATGTCAGCATAACTCCATGTGAAGTTTATTTGTCTTTCCCTTAGGAATGCTGCTAGGAGCTCTTGCTCTTTTGATAGTAGTGATTCCGCATAGAATGTGATATGTGGGGTCTCCTCTGTTCCTAGGTTGACCGGATTGCATTTTTCGGCTAAGACTGCTAACTTTTCCTGATGAATGGCTCTTAAAGGAAGATTGAATCCCCCATCCTCGGGTGCCTTAAAGAGGTTTTCACTGTTGCATGTGTCCTTTCTTTTTACTTTTTTCTTGTCAGAGAATGCCACAGTGTGGTTTTCACTCAAGGACTTGGATATTACTCTTAATTTCTCACTTTTGCAACTAAAGGATTCAATCGTTTCCCCATAATAGACATGTGTGTCCAATTCCATTATAAACCCTACTTTGTGATCTCCCTTTGGAATGTTATCCCATAATCCCATGAATTCTGAGAGTGCTTCATTGTTTTTGAATGTATCTAGAACTGGTGGTCCTCGTTGGTCGTAGTCGATGAGTTGGGGATAGACTAGACGAATGTCATGATCTTGATGGTCTGTTTCAAAGGATAGGGTACTAATCATGTACAGGGTGGTATTCTTGAATAGCCTGGGTAAGTTGGGTGTGGGATCCTCATCATCGCTACTAGTACAGACATCGGTTACATCAAATGTAAAATTATCTATGACACAGCCTGTAGATACAGGTAGGTGTAGTTTTGCGGGGGTTGGCTGAGGAGGATTGTTAACTGTTCTAACTAGAGGACTGCGACCACGTATGGTTATATTCGGAGGGGTACATATGAGGCCAAGATTTGTTATTGGTCGCGTCTCTGGCATGATAGGTATTATGAGCCCCATTGTCATTTTGGCCAAGTCCTTGATTTCTGTCATAGCCCATTGCGAGCATCATTTATAGACCCTTGCTTCTTTCATCCATTGGTAATTTAGGTGCTGGTCTTTCATTGTGATATAGCATGTGAGATGGATCTGCTTCAATAACCTCCCAGCCAAGATCTCCCCAACTTGTAAATTCAGGGTAGTCTTCAGGAGACGTTTGGGATGTGGAAGCTTCATTTGTTTGTGGGCATCCCCGTGATCTAGGAGATTGTGGTAACTCTCCTACCACAAAAGCATTATTAGGGAGCTTGTGGTTTCCACAGCCATTATCCTGGATGATAAGCTTGATGTCAGAGATGGTGGGAATGGTGGGAATGGCAGGTGTCTTTGTCGCATAAGTGGATGCGAGAGTGGCAGGATCGATGTAAGGTGTGGATGGGCCTCATCATTTTTTGGCACTTGGGGGATTTTGTAATATTTTTCTTCAAGATTTTTGCAATACAAGAAAGGTTCAGGATCTCTATGAACGGTAACTTCTTGTCCATTATGTGTGAATTTCACACATTGGTGGAAAGTTGATGCTACTACTTTCATCGCATGGATCCAGGGATGTCCTAAGAGGATATTATATGCTAAGTCAAGGTCCAAGACCTGACAAGTGGTTTCCATGATGGTCGGCCCTACTTGAATAGGGAGTTTGATTGTGCCCTGAGATACTCTTTCTTGTTCATCATATGCTCTTATCGTGATGCCCTTTCCTTTGTCGATAGAATCTTCTGATATTTTCAACTACTTGATGAGGCTTAGGGAACATATGTTCAAGCCCGCACCCCCATCCACCAAAACCCTTTTGATTTTTCTCTTGTGTACTATGGCTTCCAAGTGAAGTGCATGGTTGTGAGATGGTTGGGAGAGGAAATCCTGGTCAGAGAATGTAAGAAGATTAGGCATGATGATATTTCTGACCATAGCTTGGAATTGCTCTGCATCAAGATCTGCAGGGATAGTGGATGAGGCTAACACTTCCTCAAGGATCTTCTTATGAGCGGATGATATTTTTAACAACTCCATGATGGAAATGTGTGTTGGAATTCTCTTGAGTTGATCTAAGACATTATAGCCATTAGGAATGGATCTAGATGCAGGGACTCTATTTGGTTGGGATGATCCTACGATGGTTATTTTTTCACCTCTTGTGGTGACTCCATAATCTTCGACATAGGTTCCCTTGATAGTAATGACCATGTAGTCTTCATCTAAGGAGGTGACGACTGTTTCATACACATGATTTACTTTTGAGTGGATGCCTTTCCCTTTATCATTTTTATTCCCTTTGTTGCCATGATTCGACATCGGATTCGTGTATATTTTAAGATCCTGATTTCCTGTAGGTTGTTCCACGTTTATGATTCTTTTATCGATGAGATCTTGGACGATTTTTTTTAATCTCATGCAATTGTTTGTGGTATGGCCTTTGATTTTATGGAATTCACAAAGTTGATTCTCATTATACCAAGGACGTTTTACATCCAGTTCTTGGTAATTTTCAAAGGTAGGAGCCTTGATGAGTTTTTCGTCGATCAACTTTTCCATTATGTCTTCGAGTGGTTCCCCCAAAGTGGTGTATTTTCGTTTGGGATAACTCTTGCGCTGAGGTGGTCCTCTTTGGTCATTAAGGTTATTGATTGTTGGATTGTTGTTTTCCTGGTGTGTTGTGTGATGAGTGTTTTGGTGTTGTGTTTGAATTTGAGGTGCGGGTGTGTTTTGGCGAGGAGCACTAATGACCACCTTGGCATTGATGAAACCATCATTAGTAATGTTTTTGTTCCTTGCCCATGTGTGAGGTTTATCGTTGTAATTGGATGGTGGGTGGTTGTTTTGTTGTTTGTGTTATGATGTTGATTCTGCATGTTGAGTCACAAGGGATCTTTCGATGCTAAGCACCTTAGGGATTAACTGATCATATGTGGTGATGCCCTGAACCTTAATATGAAATGCCAAGCGACCTTCAAGGTTGGCTATGATGGTGCAAACTTGTTGTTCTTCTGGCATGGTCCACTTGCTCTGATTGGCCTTGGATCACCATCATTGTAGGAATGAGGCGAATGATTCTCCCTTTCCTTGTTTCAAAGCCGAAAGTTCTTCTAGACTAACATCCATTGCGATCTTGCATGCGTAGTTCTTAATGAATGCGTCCATAATTTCTTGGAATGTTCTAATTTGCCTAAAGGTAAGCGAGAGAACCATTCCATAGCATGGCCTACCAAGCTCCTAGGAAATAGCCGCATCAAATAAGTATCGTCATATGCAACCTCCATGCAATGAACCTGGAATTCCCTGATGTGATCTTCAGGGTTTCCCGTCCCTCGATATTTGTCAAATTTGGGGATCTTGAATCCCTTGGGGAATGGTTTCATTATTAAGCTCCTCTCAAATGGATAGGGACACAAATTGCTTGGTGTTTTGGTTGTTCGCCTTGATTGAAGTTCAAGCACTTGTTGCGAGAGAAACCTAAGTTGTGTCATCAGATCATTTTGGGGATCAGGGGGTGGGATGAAAGTGTTTTGGGGTGTTTCAATCATGGGTTGGATGGGTGGGTTGGTCGGTGTGTTGGTCGATGGTATATGTATGTTTTGTTGAGCGAGGTAGGCTTCCACTTACTTTTGTATGAACAACGCCTGTTGTTGATCTTGTTGTTGCTGCACTAAGATTTGTGCTTGTTTTTGCACTTGTTGATGTTCCAACAATGCTTGTTGTTGGGCTTGCTGTTGTTCCCACAATGCTTGTTGTTGGGCTTCCAATTCTTCTACTTCTTGCTGCTCTTGGTATTGCTTTAATGCTTGCTGATATGCTTGCAATTGCGCTACTTGTCTTTGTGCATGGAGTTGTGCTTGATATTGGGCTTGTTGTGCCTGGTATTGAGCTTGTGCTTGTGCTACTTGTGATTGTGCTGCTTGTTGTTGCAATAGAAGTTGTTCTTGAGTGGCCTTTTGTGCTTGCAATGCTTATGTGGCTTGTGCAGCTTGAGCGGCTTGTTGTTGTTGTTGCAATAAAGCTTGGGCTTGTGCGGCTTGTTGCACTTGTAATGTGGCTTGGGCTGCTTATGCAACTTGAGCAGCTTGCTGAGCAGCTAGGTGTACAATTTTTTGTTTTTGCACTTGTTGAAATCCCCTTTGAAAAGCAGCTTGCAATGCCACGTTGTATTGGTTTGATGTGGTGGAAGTTGGTGGTGGTGGGGTGGTGGTGGATTCAGAATGGCATTTGTGGTGGGTGATGATGTCGTGTTGATGTTTTGGGTATTGGATGGTGGTGTTGATGTGATGGTTGGTCCTTGAGAGACCATTCTTTGTGATGTTAGGGGTGTGTTTGATGTTGTTGCAATTGCTTGTGCGTTTGTTTCCTGTTGTTGCGATGTCGACGACAAATTTTGAGCATTTGACATGATGCTTTGGTTGATAGTTGGGATGTTGTTTTGATCAATACTTGGTAGAGGGGGAAGCCCTAAACCAAGGAGTGGTGTGGATGATAATGGAAATGGTGGGAGAGGTGGGAATGTGAGGGGTACAAGTCCTCGCGAAAATGTTGTGGTGTCGAATATGCCTCCTGGTCCAAAAATATCTCCCTCTTCTTGTGAATTTATGAGGAGAGGTGTTTGAGGTGTTGCGTGAAAAAATGATGATGATGGATCATGATGGAAGGTGAGAGGAACATTTTTGTGTAATGGATTTTGGGGTATGTTTTTGTTCCACTATGGCATTTGCATCCATGTTTTGATAATTAACAAGGGGGTGTGTTTTGATAGCATTGGAAAATGCATTTCCCTTATTATCGTTAGGTTGGGTTGGAGAAAAAGATGTCATGATTTGCGAAATGTTTTGCGTGATGTTTTGAGATGGGGGTGTAGATGAAATGGGAATGGTGGATGAGATTGGAGGAAAAGATGTCTCTACTATAGTACTCACATCAAAATCCGAAGGTAACTTGGCCCCTTGTTTTGCTAGTTCAAGCATGTATAATGAAGGGTTGAGCCTCATCATGATGTTGATGATTTTATGGTTCTCCAGATTTTGGAGCATTTCAGTCATTTCCTCGTGAGACATTCCAAAGGTGGGTATGTGTAGGATCACGATGGGCCAAAAAGTTGTAATATTATGGGTATTTATAGGGTATGTGGATGACGATTTTTTTTAACCCAAAATTGATGAAACGAAAAGGGTTTTTAGAGGAGATTCTCAACTTTCCACCAATATAAATTATGCTTTAATTTGAATTTAATAAATAATAATTATTATTTTTCTATTATAATTACGACTAAAGTCATGATCGATAGTATGATTGAAAAAAATCTATAACTTTCAAACGGTACCAGATTTTTTGAATTCAAAACATGTGTCACATTCTATGCTTCCCATACTATAGGATTAAAAAAAGAAAAATTAAATTTCATGAAGTTTTGACCAAGTCAAGGTGGTCAGACATACGAGTTTTTATATTTTAAAAAAGTTGTAATAAAAAATTCATAATTAATTATTTATTTGGAAAAAAATTACAAAAAAAATATGCATCACATTCAGACATGAGTCCTCTACTTATATATAAAATCTTATAAAAAAATATTATCATTTTATTATGGTTAGGGTGGTCAGACAGACACCTACTTCTTATTTTTTCCCTGAAATTTAAGTACTACTGCTTTGAAATTTCAAATTCTCACCAAATAGATTTTATTTATTTTTAAATAAACCTAGTATTTTAGAAACTACATTCAATTTTCTACAAATTCTATTCTTACATATTTTTAAAATAATATAGATAACTTATTCAAATTTTTACGTCAAGTTGCCTAACATTGATTTTTCTGAATTTTTTGCCACTTAAGGGCCTATTTTTTCCATGATGATCCTGCACATACCCAGGTAAGGTCCTCTTCTTGGTTTTCTTCTTGTAGATTTTGCGATGATGAGAGGGTTAAGGGATTACTTGATTCGACGAGATTCATTTCTACGTTTGTTTGGCTAAGATTGCTTGAAGCAGGTGTTTCTTTGTTGGCTTCCATACTCTTCTTGTATTGAGATCTAGTTAGAACCATAAAACAAGGATCAATTTTTGAGAATATGGGAGATGAATCTCTTGATTCTTTGGATTGATCTTTATTTTATGCCCAACATAGAAAGTTTTTAGGATGTCTTGAGAATCAAAAGGTGATGATATGATGATGATGTTTTAGGGATGGGTGATACAGATGTTATGATCTTTTGGTAAATTTTGAAGGAGATACTAGGCTTTTGGGACTTTTGGATGTGTTTCAGATTTTGATTTGATTTTGTATTTTGAGATTTTGTCCTTAATTTTTGATTTTTATATTCTTTTGATTTTGAACAAAAAGACCCTAAGATGTTGGATAATGATCTAAGGGATAGATTTGTTTAAAGGATGATAATTTGAATATGTGCAGGGAGAAGGATGCATCTACCCACACCTATTCAAACAAGATGATAGTTTCACTAAGTATATGAAGAAGGATTCACCTACATATACTAAGCTAGACAAGATGGTTTTGATAACTTTGACTAGGCATATGCAAAAGGATGCATCTACACATACCTAGCCAAAGGTTTTTTTGATAATGTTTTCAAGGATTTAGTCTCAATGATTTTGATGATTTTTGATTTTGCCAAAAAGGCCTAGCATTAAGGATGATTTTCAAGATTTTCCAAAAGGTGATGATGAGATGATGTTTGTTTTGATGTTTTGAAGGATGGATGAAAAAATATTTTGACTTGTTTTGATCCTAAGATGAACCTAAAAAAGACACTTTGTTTTCCTAGACCTAGGTATTGAAGAGTATACAATGTTTCTATAGAAATTTGTAACCAAGAAATGATTTAATTTGAACATTCATTTTCGAATTTCCAACCAATGATTTTTTTCTTTGGGGATTTGGACTATTTTGAGAATCATGAGTCTTCAACACATATGAAAGTTCATTTTTCTTAGCTTTGCTTAATGGCTTTATTTTACCAAAAACACTTTCTTTGATTAGGTCTTCAAACTAAGATGTCCAATGTCTTAATTTTTTCAAACCCCACAAGATATGTTATGTGGAAATTTGATGAACTTAAGGCAAGGGTTTTCCTATTGTTCACTTAAGTAGACAAATCGAGATGTGATCCAATTTTTAGAAACCTCTAAGGATGTGAATCCCAAGGGCAAGCAATAACATATGAATTGAGTCAATTATATTTGTCTCCAAAAGGGTTTGAAGTTTGGATAATGATGTTAAGTGTTGGTTTTCAAGATTTTTTCGATTAAGTAATGCATTTTGTAACCCAAGAATAAGTACAATCCTATGGATGTGTAAGAAAATATTTGTTGGATTCCCACTTGGACAAGTCTAGCTATGCTTATCTCTAGCGAATGGTTAGATGCTTGACCCCATTGGCTCCCCTCCACGACACTCACTTATACAGAGCAGCCAAGCATCAACACCCATGAAACTCCCATGGAATTTTTTCCATTTCTACTAGAAGACCGTAAAAGTGTGGGGTGGCTTTAGAACAACCGTTCTTGCACCAACAAATAGATTAAAGGATTTTGGAAAATTCTAGCACATGGGTTCTAGTAAGGAATTTCCGTTCGTGGAAATTGACCCATATGAAAAGAGTCCCCTTTCGGATCCATCATGTCAGAATCAACCACATGATATTGGCGTTTACTCCAATACCCACATTTATATACCGGTTGGAAATACTCTTGGCTTTAGAGTGTTATCGGTTGAGTCATTCCCTTGGGTGATTACTTTTCCCCCAAGGCAGGCCCTCTAGGATAAACAAAAGCGAATGAAGAACAATATTCGTAACTCGATCAATCCTTGTTGGCAACAATGCCCCCACTCACACTCACACAAGATGTTCAATTTTAAACCGAAATTGAAGTGCGGAGGTGATTGCTTTGTCCCACCCTAAAGTCATGAAAAAGGCCTTTTGATTCTCAAGATCGCTATAAAGCGCGAGAGAAGCACATACGCCATTTTTAAATGTGTTTAGTTTAAGTAAGCCTTCACAAAAAAAAAAGTTACACTTGTTCTTTTTAAATCCCCAAAGCAAAATGTGAGTTCTTTTTAAGCACCAAATGACAAGTGAGAGACATTTTGTTCAATTGTTTAACCAAAAAAAACTTTAGTATGTTGTTGATCCTATTGTTCGTTTTAGCCTTTGCAAAATTGAAAGATCCTTTTTAAACCCAAACGAAAATTAGTGTCCTAAGAAAGAAAGAATAAAAATTTCTTAACAAAGTGTTAAGAAAACACTAAAGTGTTTAAAAACACTTTGGTTTGATGAAATATCCTCCTCATGCTTCTCCTTTCTTCATTTTCGATTTCCAACCTGCAAGGAAGAAAAACCAGTCAGATTCTGGAAAATACAGAGATGGAAAAGTAGAAAACAGAGAAAAAATTAATCATTAATCAAATAACATGTGTTAAAATTAAATTTCCCCTTTTTACTCCCTTCCAGCGTCGCAACTCGTAACTGCATCGTAGTTTGATTTCCCAGCGGTGCCCTCACAACACCACTTGCCAGTCAACGTTGCTCTGTGTCGGGATAGAGAGCTCAACTACATCGCCCTTTTTTCCCAGCGTCACAATTTACTCCCAATGTTGCAGTTTGATACTATTTGAATTTTTTTTGTGAGTCAACGAGCCCAGCGGTGGAGTTTATAATTCAAATTTTCTTGGCGGGACGAGTCCAGCGTCGCACTTTGAGTCTCCCGTAGTGCTATATAGCAATGCTGAAGAGACAACGATGCCAAAATAGCAACGTTGAGCTCCCAGCATTGGAAATTTTTGTGTATGAGCAAAAATGCAGAAATTTTGGAAAAAGATGAGAAAGAATGATATCCGGCCCTCCTTCTAGCGCCAAATGTGTGAACCCCAATCCTAGTACCTACAAAACAACATGAGTAAACAAGTTAAACAAAGAATTGCAAGCTAAAACAAGGATTCCCTATGAAATCCATTTGCAACATTCAAATTAAGAAGAAAATAGTGAAGAACACAATGAAAATGACAAAACAAAGATTAAATCCTAATTAGAAAAGAAAACACATGATCCCATGGGGAAATTGGTGCCAATTTGATGTGAAAATTGGCCCTTTCCCAATCCCTAAGATGCAAACTTGATGTGTTGATGAAGATTTGATCCACTTTGTTGATGTTTAAGAGTGATTTGAGCTAAAATCTGCAAAACCTAACTATGATTCAAGAATGATTGATGAAATTTGATGGATATTTGAGCATGGTAACTTTACATAATTTGTGGATGATGAAATGAGGATATGAGCTCTTTATTTATAGAGTTCCAAGATGGATGAATGTCCAAATTTGAGCAATGTGGGACTAACATTTATCCAATGGCATGATGCCACTTGTCAATCTATGAATGGATGAAGGATGTGCAAGATTTGGGGATTGTGCCAATAAATGCATAATTTTGAAATTCAAATTTGTTGAAATGACTTGCAAGAGGGAAGGGAAAATGCAATAAATTCCACTTGGCTCAAGGAAAAGGACGTGTAAGAGGAAGTTATTGCCTTGTTGGATGTACATGTTGAATTGGAATTTTTGAATTCAAATTGAGAGAATATTCTAAAAGATGCCTTGTGAGGAAAATAGAGATTTAATAAATGAATTAAATCTATTTTCATGTGCAACTTGCATTATCTAGAGGATGGGACATGAGATGAGATTAAATTAATCATGAGTTAATTAATTTAATGAGAGAGGTTAAATGGTGTGACCCTTTTGACTCAAATTTCTGGATTTATTTAAATCAAGTAAGAGAGGAATATGACAAGAGATTAATTAAATAAGGATTCAGATTTATTTAATTAAAAGAGATGGTGTTAGATTAAATCAAATAAGGTTTTAATTTATTTAATTTAATGGATAGACTTTAGAGAATTAATCAAATAAAATTAATTTAATTAAATAGGGATAATTAGATCAGATGAATTGATTTAATTAAAAAAAGAGATGACTTGATTAGAGAAAATGATTTATTTAATTAAGAGAGAGAAATTGATGAATTTAATCAGATAGGGGAATTTAATTAAATGGTTAGACCGAGGGATGATTTTGGAAGAAACAATGTTAGTAGTCAGGATCAGATGCACAATGCCAATCA
>VDFB02134557.1:0-7500 GCA_007258455.2 Sequoia sempervirens | reverse complement strand
GATGATGAGGCCTTTGTTCTAGAGAAAGTATTTTATTTCACACCATTAAATCAAATTGTAGATTGCACTAATAACAATTTAATTGATGTTATTGGCACTGTGGTGCACGTGGGAATGGTTTTGACCATACAAAGAAAAGATCAGTCCCAAACAATTTAGAGGACTGTTAAACTTAATGATTTTTCATCTTTTTCAATTGATGTTAATTTGTGGGGCTCAAATTGGGAAGCAAAGGGTCATGAGTTAGAGAGGTTGTACACCCCTGGTTCAACTCTCATCCTTGCTATGAAAAATGCACGTGTTGGGTACTTCAATGGAGTTGTTCTCAACACAACCACAAGGACTCTTCTATATATAAATCTTGACATACCAGAGGCATAACCATTGATCGAGAGAGGCTATATCACTCCACCTACTATTGGGCCCCCTCGTCCAGTCCCTCGAAAGGTTTCTTTGGGAAATGGGAGAGTCACTATTGCATATATGTTCGACCACTACCTTGGCTTGCCAGAGACTTTGCAAGCTACTCTCAAGGAAATAGTGAAATTTATAAAAACTGATGCATTCTATTATGCTACATTCCCATTGGAGGTGAATGGTAGGAAGTGCAAAAAAAAGTGTGAACAATCTGAGAAAAATACATGGTTCTACCCAAAATTCCAGAGAACGATAGTTGACTGTGACTTCCGATATTTATTGCAACTAAAGATTGAAGACCACAAAGGTGAACTTTGGGAAACTGCTTTTGATGAGGCTACAACAAGCCTATTACAAATGTTAGCAAAACAACTTTACATGTTGCAATATGAGTCTACCACTGAAATGAGTGTCGATTTTGTTATCAATGTTGTCACCTAGACATGTCATTTGTTTTCATAGTTCTAATCAAAACTCAAACTTATAATTCAGAAACAAGACTTAAAACAATAATAGTGAGGGTTTCTAAGCTTAACTTTGAAGCTAAGTGCAAGCTCTTACAATCAAATTTGTCTACTATTTCTTTTGCTGTGCAGCAGGCTCCAGAGATAGTTGTCGTATTGCCTTTTGAAGACCAAAAAAAGCATGGCTAATTGGTACTGTGTATACTTCTTTAAGTTCATCTTGGCTGGACATTTAGTCTGTTTAATTCCCTCGCACTCCTTGTCACATCAAAAAAACCTTTTCTCTCTATCACTATTGCTTTGTTGTCTATTTGAGTGGTTATATATTAAGACAATGAAGTATAACTTATAATGTCTAAGTAAAAAAGATACAACTATTTTGTTTTCTATTAATTATGTTGGCTATAATTTCCTTATGTTTTAAGTGTATATTTTTGATTAAATTTTATATTGTTTATTTATATATAGTTATTTTCCTTCTTAGGAGACACATTAATATCTACACCTGCTCATATATCTACTTGTGGACATAGTTGTATGTATGTGTCCATTTACATATGCATATACATAATATACATGCATGCAGTTGAGATTTCCCTGTGTTATACAACTTCCTAGTACAAATTTGTGTAGGTATTGGTTCGCGTGTTAAATATCTATGCATATATCCATAGACAATTCAATATTTACAACTGCCTATGAGTTGTTCTAAAGAGAATGTTATTTTTATTTTGTTTACAATGTTCTTAGTGCATAAAATATCTTGAGAGAGTTTTGTGCAGATATATGTGTCGATGATGTATTTGTCTATGTAACTATCATGTCCGGCTAACCATCTAATGCTTAACACTAGTATTCTTGCTACTACTTTGCGATCCCTAATGATAGTGCCATGATGGATGTGGATGTAGTATGCTTCTTGCCTATAATGTCTGTTATGTATGTTATGTAGCTGAATCTAGAACCTAGTGCTCAATAATGTGTTTTTGAAACTACCCCAATCTGCTCAATTATTTTGGTGAGTTTTAAATGGAAAGTATTATTGCAACCATTGGCAATATATGTAGCACATATATTAGACAATTTTCAAATCATAGGCTATTCAAAGTGATGCTTCTTTCCTATGTGCATGCAAATCAAAAAGCTCAAGTTATAGAGGTTTCCTTCTTTTCTATAAATGAGACTTGATTGTTGTTCTCTGAATTAGGGTATATTTTTCCCTTTCCGCTTTTCCAACGCATCCCCTTTGATAGTTTTTTGCCAGTGCTTCTCTTCAAAAACAAGCTTGTCGTTTGCATGGGATTTTGAGCATGAATTTGTTTCTATGCTTCTTGGTATGGCATCAAATTTCCACCTTGGTTTCAATGTAATGGTGATGGTGCAAGTAAGATCTATTTTAAATTCCCTAACATACAAAACAAATGCCCGTCTAGTTATCGATAGTGTATTGTTTGGTTTAATTGTCTAGGTTTCTATTGTTGTTGAAGGTAGCTGTCAATGAGCATCGCAAACTTCTTTGGGGGTACAAGTGCATTCATTGGCTATGGAATCTCTCCAAAGGTGGTTGGATGTTATCTTGTGTTCTTTGCATGCATTAATAGTTACAAAAGTTGTGGGTTCTAATAAATTTGTGTTTGTTCTTTGTAGGTGGTGGAGAAAGAACGAACGAAAGAGATAGCAAGTGGGTAGAGATGTAATTGAACGAAGCAGTAAGAGGTGTACAATTTTTATTCTTTCATCCCCATCATCTACTTGGTCTTAGTTAGTTCTATAATCTCTTCATATTCATAGTTTCTCCAGAGAACATGCTTCTCCTTTAGGAGAGGCAGTTCAAGAAGTGGAATGTTGATATTCCAGTATAGTTGATTTCAAACAACTGTGAAGATGAAGAGATTATAAGAATGGCTAATACAATGGGAACATTGATTTCACCATTTATCATGGTACTACACACCCAATATTAGAGAGCAAGGCATCATTTTGTTCTATTCCATTTTATATTTGCTAAGTCTCCAAATGAATTGCTCTCTTCAACAATATTGTTCATTGGTATCATCATTAAAATTTGTTCTTTACATGGTAAGTAATTGCAATAGTCTGTTGATAGCCGATGACGCTCTATGATCCAAAATGGTAGGGTGGAGAGCATGGCACCTTTTCTCTCTCCACACCTCAATGCATTGCAACTAGAACGTCTGGCCTTTGCAGTAAATTTTTTGCATAGGGACGTGGCTATCAGTTTTAAGATTTCTCTTGCAATGGCTATAATGGAATAAAATAGTTAATTTTATGCAGTTCATTCTATTTTTGTATAATTGGCATACTAAACTTCACACTTTTATGCTATTTTTTCATACCATATTCCAGCCGTAATGTGCGGTATTTGATGGACTAATTTCTTACAAGAAAGCTTTCACAATAATGATAGTGTTTGGGAAATTAGTAACATTTGTTAGTTACACAATAAGATCCTAATGTACTCTATATTGATTATAATAAGCAATATTCATTAACCTCTTATCAGAGTGGTGGGGAATGTATATTCTTGCTCAGGGATTTGGTGAGAATCCATGAGGCTCCATGACCCAATATGGTAGGGTGGAGAGTAATCCTTATTGTGTTGAGTTGTAGTATATATTTTTTATGTACAAATTGCTATCTTTCTGACATAGGATTCATAAAAAAATCATATGGTCTAGGTTATGCTTATGACATAGTGAACTAGTTGATCTTATACACTTTATGTTAGATTCCATTGGGCATTGTTGATTATTATTCTCTTGCCTAAGCTATAGCATCTGATTATTGAGGTGCTGTAAAAAAGGCTATGTTGTTTCAATTTTTGATAGCGTTGTGTTGAATTGCTGTCAATTCCCTCTTGATGTCCCTTTATGCTTTGCATTTTGTGCTTGAATTTTAAAATTGCCTCACCAATCATCTGATTGCTCTTCTCCCTTGGGAGAGATAGTTCAAGAACTTGGGTGTTAATATTCCAGTTTATATGGTAAATAGATGGATGACCTTTGCAAATCAAGTTCAACCAACTATCAAGATGAAGTGATTGTAATTGTGGTTATGAATCAACATCCCAAATTCTTGAACTCTCTTTCCCAAGGGAGAAGAGCTGATGACACTCCATCAAACAATATGGTAGGGTGGAGAGCAGACCTACTTTTCTATGTCCAGACTTCAATCCATTCCCTACAGAGGGTATGCCTAGATTTGACTTACTATCTTCTATTCCAACTATATTACATGATCTTTGTAATTAATTGTATAAGTGTTTATATTTTTTGATTTATTTATTGTGTACCAATGGTGCGTCTTTATCACACTAACACTTTTTCCTTTTTCTTACAGACCATGTTGTAGCAATAATACAGTGTTTCATAAACTAATGTGTTACAAAAAACCTTTCCGAATAATGATATTGACTGTAAAATCAGCAACAATGGTCAAATAGACAATCATATCCTAATGTACTCTATATTGATTGTAATACGCAATATTCATTTCACTAGTAATTACAGTGGTGGCCAATCTATATTCTTGCTCGGGGGTTTGGTGAGGGTCCATGAGGCTCCATGACCCAATATCGTACAGTGGAGAGTAGGCCTCATTGTGTTTACTTTTACTTTATATTTTGTATGTACAGATCGCTATCTTTCTGACATGGGGAGTAGAAAAACATTTATATGTTTAAGCTTATGGTTACAATGGACTACAATAGTTGATCTTATACACTTTATGTTAGATTCCATTGGGCATTGTTGATTAGTCTTCTCTTGCTTACAGTCTACATCACACAAATAATTAACTTGTTTTAACCAAAATTCATCTATGGTGCTTTGTTGGTGGCTATGAAAAGATCCTTAGTTTGTATCATTAAGAATTGATGCAGTTTCCAAATTATGGGGTCTCATTTAATCATGAATACAACTAATAGTATGCCACAATTATTACTTCCCATCTAAATACACATTAGTAATGCCATCAATTATTTAGACATTCAACCTTATCTATAATAATATTATATTTTGATTAAGTAATGAAACTTAATGATATTGATATTATTTTTAGATTATTTTAACTATTATTGATGTAGGGTTCTTTACCACTAGCTATGAAAAGATCCATAGTTTGTATCATAAAGAATTGATGGAATGGCTAAATTATGGGGTGGGCTTATTTAATGATGCAGTTGCCAAATTATGGGGTGTCCTTATATAATCATGAATTCAACTAATAGTATGCCATAATTATTATTTCCCATCTAAATACACATTAGTAATGTCATCAACTATGTAGACATTCAACCTTATCCATAATAACATTATATTTTGATTAACTAATGAAACTTAATGATATTGATATTACTTTTAGATTGTTTTAACTATAGTTGATGTAGTGTTCTTTGTTACTAGCTATAAAAAGATTCTTAGTTTCTATCATAAAGAATTGATGCAATGGCTAAATTATGGGGTGGGCTTATATAATGATGAATTCAACTAATTTAATGTCAACGTTATTATTTCCCAACTAATTACACATTAGTAATGTCATTAGTTTAGACATTGAACCCTATCCATAATAATATTATATTTTGATTAACTAATAAAACTTAATGAAATCATTTCAAAATTAATAATAATATTTTTCTTTAATAAACAACTTAACTACATAATATTATTATTTACCCTGGCAAACCAATTACCAACAATGATGATGTTATCACCAAATAATTAAATGAATGTTAATACAATTGTTCTTCAACCAACCCTCTATATGTGTGTGTGTGTGTATATATATATATATATATATATATATTCTACAAAGTTATTTCTTCACCAACTATTGCTTACACACTTTATCCTTTATATGCATATCCACCTTTCAACCCATTAGGGTTAACACCCTCCTACGGTCCCCATTATAATTTAAAATAAAATAATGATGTTAAACTGTAATGTAAAAATGGGATATAATATAGTTCTAACTGAATCACTTTGATTATCACCCTTAATATATTTAGCAATCCATTGTATTGTTTGTTGGATTCCCTAATGTGTAACTATATTATCTACATCTGTATATTGCTATTGTGCCCACTCATGCCATTCACATTCGAACATATTTTTGCAGACACTGCCTGCACATCACTTGCCTTTCATGTTGCTCCCCGCCTATTGGCTCATTGTTGTGTGTTACTACACTAAACCGCTAGTTGCTAATATGTTAGGAGAATATAATTCATATATGTATAAAAGATATATTTATTTAATTTAATAATATTTGTACATTTTTAATGAGTGTGTAGCTATTCACTACGAAAGTAGTATTGTTGACATATGTTGGGATTTAAATTTTTGAACTCTTTCACCATAACAATTTGATCAAGAAGACTTCTAAAATAGACATATGTATGTTGAAATCTATTATTTCTATAACATTATATCCATACCAAAAATAATAATTTTGGTTTAGAAAATATGGCGACCCTATGATGATGGGTAAGTGATTATTTGAAATAGTGATGGCAATGGAAGCCATGATGGCATCAATGAGGCTATCGACATAGTGGCAGATCAAATAGTGGTTGACCTAGATATCTATAATCCAAAGATTGAAACCTAATTAATATAATTAGATAATTATAGAGGGATGTAGGCAAGTGAAAAAATCTCACCATGATATATGCCATCCAAAATTATCTCATAGGGCCCATACCATCCTTTCTTGGATTGTTGCACTACTTTGTCCAATTTTATTTGAACAAAAAAATATTGTTCAATGACATCCTTGTAGAGCTTGGAAATTGAAGTCTGCTAAAGTACTTAAGGTTACATACAAATAAGTCAGAGGGGTTCATCCCTTTGGTATTAGGTAGCTTACATAATTTAAAAGTTTTGTTCCTAGTCAATAATTCGCTCAAAGGCCAAATCCCTCTAAGATTTTTTGAGTTCAAGATCCTGCAAAAAAATTATCTATACAAAAATCATCTCTAACTTAACATACATGCAACCATTATAGCTACATCAAGAAATAGGAAGCATTATACAAAGTGGCTTACATAAAAATGAATGAGGTATCTAAATCTAATTTACAAGATATATTTTGCTATATAAACACTTTTAACTTATAAAAAGAATAAGAATAGTCAAGAAAAACGATGCAAGAATAAAATATGCAATAATTTTTGCACAAGAGAATTACATACTTTTGTAGTCTATTGCTTCTTTTCTTTTATCCTTCTAGTACTTTATTTGGCACTCTTGTGACCTAGTAATAAACAAAACAACATAATCTGGCTAGTAATAAGTATAGCTATTCTTTTGTACAAATGATGAGAGCAACCTAGAAGTCCTCAGGGATAGTTGTAGATGGAGAAGTAGCAATTGCTTTGAGATTTTTTAAAAATGAGACAAACCAAAACTAATCTCCCTATAGTTGTTGCTTTGATATATTAACAATAAATGAAAAAACAAATCTAAAAACATTAGGGTTTTAGAGCTAATAGATTCTTGAGCTTGAGACAAGATTTTTGTAGATTTTAAATGAAAACATTTATTGTGAGTTAATTTTTTTTTTCAAGTGTGAGGTGAGGAATGTTTCAATATCC
>VDFB02134555.1:0-27860 GCA_007258455.2 Sequoia sempervirens | reverse complement strand
GACACTGTCCGTCCCACTAAATACTGTGTCTGTCGACAATATGGCAAATGCTCGCCCTCATCTGACCACACCTCGCAGTCTCGGTATGGTCTCCATGTAAACTCCTGCATCCGGTCTATAGCATGTCTATAGTAGCCCGTGTCTCCAATGTGGTGCTAAGTGGTGGCTCCCGCATACCGAAAGGCGTAGGGCGCTCCCCGAGCTAGGTCTACTGTCACCGGTGGTCTAAAGATCGCAATATGCTCCCACACCCATACCATCAGGAGCGTGGTGCCGCAGCTCATCGACTGTGCCTCTCTATAGGCAATGTCATGAAGGTGGAAGTATAGCATCCCCAGCACACACGAACCCCAAGCATATACAACTCGACGCTTTAGCATGCCTACTAGCATCTCACCCCATCCCACAGGAAAACCATGACCTTGGCGGTCAGGCAGTACAATCCCACCTATCAGTGTCGCCACTAGACAGTCTAACTGTCTATACCTTTGGGCTAACACCTGCCATCTGATCTCATAATCATCCACCCCTAGCTGTCTAATGTCAGCATGGGGGTAGTATCTGCACATCTCCGCTATACCCCTCTGGGTATCATAGACTACCCGTGTGCCTCTAATAGGCAGTCTCAGAATCCTATATACGTCCTCGAAGGTCACTGTAGCTTCTCCAGTCGGAAGATGGAAGGAAGACGTCTCCGAGTTGCACCGCTCGCAAAGTGCTGTCAGTAAACCCCAATTTGCCCTAATCTGGGGCATATCGGTCACATGCAACAAACCCAAATTCCATAAAGTCCGTCGCTCGGCCGGCCGTAAGCTATCTCTGAATCGAAACGTCATGGGTCTTTACTCACGTGTGTAGATAGGGTCAAGAACAACCTGCAACAACATGCCTCATGTCAGCCTGAATCATCTACCCTAGTGAAAAATGAATGTTTTGACATAAAATGCAAATGCATTGTTATTTTGCAGATGCGTCACTTTTTTAACACATACGTCGCTTTTATACAAATGTGGTTCACAAATTACAAGTGCATCATTATTAATCAAATGCGGTTAATTATTATCAAATGCGTGCTAAAAATGACATTTGCGGTGCACAATGACAATTGCGTGTCTAAATATTCTAATGCGTCGCTAAACATGTAGATGCGTTTTAAAATTTCAAATGCGTTTCAACATAAACAAATGCGTATCATAAAAAGCACATGCGTTTTAAAATTTCAAATGCGTATCACAATAAACAAATGCGTCACACAAAAAACACATGCGGTTATTTTATCAACTAAGCCTAACCGATCGGCGTTAAAATGAAAATGCGGCTTTTCGCAAGCAGATGTGTCGTTCGTGCATACAGATGCGGTGCAAAATGAAATGCGACGCATAATAAAAAATGCAATAAATGTCTAAAAATACGCGCAAATTAAAAATTTTCAAAAGGAAAGTTTTAGGTCCATACCGGGGGGTCCGCGCTGGCTGGTCTCTGGAACGTCATGTTCCTGTAGGCACGATGATGGGTGGCTGGAACTGGAGACATCCTCGCTGAAGGTCAGAGCAAACTTTTCAAATCTCTAAGCTGGGTGGGTGCAAATGAATAGTTTTTCACCCCAATTCCAATATATACCTAGACTTAGGTGGCATTTCCTTCCTTCTGGCCATGTAAACTTCCATTTTCTATCATCCAGTACCCGTCCCTCCCGTTTCTGAACCCAATTCCGTCAACTGCATTGCATTTCTGCCTATCTACTGGACTAATCGGGCGCATTTCCAAATTTTTCTGAACATTTCAAAAATTTGTCAATTTTCCCGAGGGGGCATACCTTCACCTGTTCTAATCCGGAGCTTGACTGGGGCATATTTTCATTGATTTTCTTTGACACAACGCCTAAACGACATTGTATCAAAGAGGGGCAAATGTAGACACCGAAATCTGGTTATTAGCCTGCGACTTCTATATTCTTCATAATTCTTATTCTTCATGGTCTTGATTAAATAATCGGAATTATTTAATTATTCATCTTCTATTAATTAAATAATATTAATTATTTAATTAATTCACTTCTCTTTATTCTATCTAATTAATTAAATAAACGCTTCTTATTTAATTATCTTACTAATTAACCTTATTCTTTCGGTTAAATTAAATAAATCATTATTTAATTTATTCTTTATCATATTTCAACTATAATTAAATAAATTCATGATTTATTTAATTATTCATTTAAATCCCCTTCGTCACTTAATTAAATAAATCTTATTTATTTAATTATTCTTCAACATTAAGTTCAAATGACTATTTAATTCATTAATTCTATTTTAACACATTCTTCTATATTTTAGATAATTATGTGAGTTATCTAAGTATTCACTTTTACTCAACTCGACATCTATTTTAATCGTTCAGTTAACTATTGATTTAATGTCTGAGTGGCATCTTCGAGTAATCTCTTCGTCTAACCATTCAATCATCCACTTCTAACTCAATTGCGTGTACATGCGGATTAATTAAATATTATTATTTAATTAATTAAATGTTGTGCGTGCATTCGAACAGAGAGTTGCTTTAATCAATCTTTATCTTTGTTATGCAAAGATATTTCTTCTATTTTCGAATGCCGAACTAAAGATTAAACCATTTATTTAATCTTTAATTCTATTTCTGATTCGAATCACTCATGTCACTTCTATCAGTTATCTGAATGCATGACTAATCTCTCAATCTCAACCGTCTGTTGATCTTTCAATCTTGGCCTGTCATTCGAATAATTAATTTTCTATAAATTGATTTGTCATTCTTCATTCCAATCTCTCTCGTGAATTTGATAACTTTGGAGAGCACTTTTGTCTTGAATCTTCGATATTTTGCTAATCATTATCATTAGGCTATACTTGCATGAATTACTTGAAAATCTAAGCGCAATTATACTATACAAGCGAAATGGAGAAGGGCAATCAAGATAATTCATAGAAATACGTTTGAAAATTGGTGAGATTGTTCTAGTTTTAATTACGTTTTTACTTTCCCATGTTCTTTGTTGCTTAACGTATGAATTTTCATGTTAGATTTAGTATTTGTATGCGTGTGTGCTTCTAACGATCTAATCTTGATTCTGGTTGTCTATTGTGCAAAGCATTTTCATTTTCAGTGTTACAGTCTCAACCTCGTTTGTGAGTTGAACTTTCCTTTCACTCTCAACATTCTTAGCAATAGGTGGCTGATTGATAGGATTTGGTATTACAACTTGATTATGATGACCATATGGACTGTGATGAGCCTGTGATTGTTGAGAGAAGTCAAGAGCTCTATTGGAAAAGAATGGAAAAGGAGATTGAATCTACAACTCAGACATAGGTCCATAATGGGAAGGAGACATCCCTGGATAGTATTGAATAAAGGGGTTGGATTAGGCATCTGATATCCCATAGAAGGAAAACCTCTTCCCAAGTTCCCTTGTTGAGAGCTAGTTTGTTGTTGCAGCTTGATGGATAGATGATAAACTTTAGACAGAGAATCAATATATGCCAGCTAATAAGTCCTTTGTAGGAACAAGCCAAGCCAAGGGTCTATAACTCTAAAATATGCCTGAATGGCACTATTCTCAGCGACTAGATAGGGGTCCTACAATTTCCTATACATTCGTTGAAACCTTGTATTAAACAAGGGCAGTGATTCACATGGCTTCTTCCTAATGGTAGCAAATTGATGGAACAAAATGGCTAGATCCACATAAACTCTGAACTAATTGATGAAAGCATTCTCTAGATCTGTCCAGCTCAGAATAAAACCTTGTGGAAGATTTAGGTACCAGTTGTACGCCATATCCCCTAAGGAGTAAGGGAACAACCTACAAACCACATCATAGTGAGCTATCTGGGCTATGGTACAAGCATCCTTAAAAGCTTGTACGTGTTCCTCAGCACTCCTTGATTCACCATGAATGTATTTGGGCAGAATTTCCCAGGATTCTTAGGCATATCATGAAAGTCTCTAGGAATAGTCCCCAATGGAGAGGTATTATTCACAAAAAATGCCATTGGTGGTAGTGATGGAGGTTGAGACAGCTGTTGGATGGGCTGAACCAGCTGTAATGGCAATTGAGGTGGATTTGGTGGTGGATTCATGGGTATCAACTGGGGTATTGGTGAAAAGCCTGGTGCAGTGAGTGGAGCTGACAAGGGTGGTAGAACGGTTTCCCTGTGAATCTTGTGTCTCATTGGGGTATCAATTTCTATCAAAGTTGGTGGGTTTTCAGTTGATCGAAGAACTCTATGGGACCTCTCTAGTGAGAAAGACCCAATGTTATCTAGTTTTCTCTTATGGCCCTCCTTCTAGCGCCAGTTCTGTTGGGGTGCCAAGTTGACACACAACATGCAGGTAAGATAAAAGTAAAATTATATCACCTCTCTTGAAAGAGACAATCAGTAATCAAATTGATCACCTCCCAAGGTCCTTGATGTTGGTTCACAATGTTGTTGTTTCACGAAGTGGTCAATATGGTTGTAATATACAGGGGGGTTGCTGGTTTTGAGCTTCTAGATTGTTGCAACATCAAACATCTATCTAAACGTACTTTAACCAGGGGTTTTAAAGAAATAGAAAAAGATAGATCAAGGTTTTCAAACTGAAAATAATGTTGATTCATTCAATTAATCACACTTGTTACCTTCCAAGGAATTCCTAAACTAGAACTGCAAAATAAAATTAACCTGTAATTGATACAAAGTTTCATTCATTCACAGTGCAAACTTTAATAGTAGATTTCAAATCATCATTCAATCAAAACATAAGATAAAATTTCATTCCTTGAAAGCTTTTCAAATCAAATGATTAACCCAAAATGAATACCATTCTAGAGCATAATATAAAGTAGGTTTAAGTCTGGTTTCTCCTACTGTTAATGAAACAGATAAGCAACATTTACAAATCTAGAAAGATCACCAACGTATAGAAACCCATGTCTTCAAATTATCTCCATCTATGCTAAGAAAATCAGGAAGATACATCACCTCCTCCTGCTGAACTGCAAAAAAATGTCTAACTTACTTAAAAACCCTAACTTGCTTTTTTCGATATCCCTTTTTTACTTACACTCCCTTGACAAAAGAGGAGAAACACCATATTTATAAAACCTGCCAGATGTGTCGGCCCAGTTAGGGTTTATAATAAGTCAGTCACATAACAAGTCAGCCCCAAAAGGAATTTGAAACAAAGTTAAATGTGCATTAAATGCATGAGCACCAACCAGATCGGCCCAGGATCTCCCACATAACTCGAACCAAAACACATGAAGAAGAGGCAAAGAGAAACGATGAGGAAGCATGACTTTCGATGCAGCTTTGTATTAACTGCTTCCCCCACATCACCCATACCTTGCTCCATTCTAGCCTTCGTCACCAAGAACGGCCTCTACAAGCTATTTGCAAGTGGCATAGACGAAACCCTAGTTCACCATTCAATAGCATTAATATTATTCTTCAGCTGTCCCATCGTATTGTCCCTGTCTCTCTTGTTGGATTGATATTCATTAATGATTACATTGTAGGTTGTTGCGCCATCCAACTAGTGCCCAGTTACTGTATCCCATGATAGCCTTAGTCCTTTGTAGGAAGATGTTCATATTTGTATCTGAAACCTTGAACTAGACTGACGTCATCTTACCCTTAGGAATCCTACTCTTTTTTTCCAGCTTCATTTTTTTTTGCTTCAGAGATGGATGATCCCTTTGTGTCCTTTAGCCTCTCCAACCACCATCGTCCTGCCAGACCCAACCTACATTCATCAAACACCAATGTGAGAATCCAAATGTTGACAAAATTTTCATCCAAGTGTTAGCTTAAAATCATGATAAAACCATTAAATTATTCATTAAGCATCAACACTGAGATGTTCGGGATTTCGAGCTAACCGGGGAAAACCAGCCTGGGAGGAATTTCAAAAAATTCTGAACCAGGCGGATTCTCCCGATGAGGCACCAATATCAACAATAGATTATTAAAATGAATAAATAATGCATAATCATTGTGCAATTTACCAAATTAAAGCATGGAAACATAAGAATTTATCATTAGAATCATCCATTTCACCAAATTTCCTCGTTCCACAACACCTCCTAGAAAATTCAGGAAAATCCGGTTGGACTGGATTTCCGTGAAAAGGGTAAATTTTTGAAGTTTCAGCACATTCTAAGAAAACAGAGGGAAGGAGGAAAAACTAGAAAAATCCGACAAGGTAGGAAAATCCCGAGGTCGACAGAAAACCCGAAAATCAACAATCCAACACAAATTCGCCCAAATTGATTGAAGGTCACAAATTTGAGGACCCCGGGCACAGAACCAGCTAAATATGAACCTTCAACATATCTTCCTTGAATTCTAGGCCCAATCGAAAGCAAAACAAGGCAAGATGGCAACGCCCTAGGTATGAAACCCTAGATTTTAACCATGAACACATAGGGCAAGCCATGAAATGCCCAAATACATAGGAATTTGAATTCCAAGCAAGATGATAACATTTTAAAGCACAACAAGATTGAACATCTCAACTCAGGAGAACACAAATGATAAAGAAAAATGGCATAAAGCTCCAAAAATTGACCAAACTTGGAAACCCGACGGCCAAACGAAAATCCAAAAAAATCTGACCCTGGCAGAATTCTGCGAAGGCTAGAAATCTCTGAACTACAGTGTAAAACAGGCCAAGCCAAACTTCGAGCGCAATCCGAGAAAATCTAGACGGGGTGGACAATCCCGAACTGGCTCAAAAACCTGAACAACACCATTGAAACCGAAGTTTGAAAGAAATCTAGGAAAATCCAAACGGACCGGAAAATCTCGAACCAGGGTAAAAACTCGAACTTTGCCCAAAACATAATATTTTCAATATGCAACTTGGGGAAAACACTTGGGCAAGCACGATAAACATATTAAGCACATGTCAAGGAAAAGCAAAACCTCAAAATCAAAGGGGGGAAAACACAAAGAGCGAAAGAAAAAGAGGGTCCCATTTTAATCAAATTTAAAATGGGGTGGTTATGCAAGGTATAACAAAAAAGTATCAGGTTCAAAACATGGTGGATAAATCACATTAGGAGAATCATAATGGTCATCCCCATCTAGATTCATTGATTTTTAAATATAAGATAATTCATTATGATCTTATTTTTTTGTTTCTATTTTATCCTCTAATCCAATATCAAAATGTATCACAGTAGACTACATATTAGTACTATTAACATGATTGTGAGCACTAGCAGCCATATTTATAATTAGTGAGCTCTTTACTCTTTGCTTTGACTGGGATAAATAAGGTTCAGTTTCATGGTTGGGCAAGGGTGGCAGAGTGGAGTCAGGTGATGACAAAGATGGATGGGTGGGAGGTGTTTCATCAAAATTTGGTTGTATAGATCGGCGATCATTAGGTAAAGTTTTGCAATCTTCAGCAAGTTGACGAGTCAAAGCTCAATGTATTCATTTGCATTCTTTTGCACTTCACTTTCACCTTGCATGAGCTTCAACTTGTGAGGGAGGGATTGAGGAATTTACCAACATTGGTCTCTTTTCATCCTTTGTAGGAGGAATCAAGGGGAATATTAAAGGTTGAGAAACCATAGGGCACTTAGGTTTTGGCACAAAAAAAATTATTTTCTTGAGGAAGCACAATTTTATCTCCAAAGCCTTTGCCAAACAGTTATCTCATGGTCCTTTATAGGATAATAGAGGGGGAATTGTGACATATATGTCTAAAGGTCAAGGAAGAATAGCCAATTGAGGTCAAGGTTCGTTCTCTACCTATGAAGTAGGAGGAAGAACCATCATAGCCACTAGAGATTGAAGGAGACGCATGGAGATATTGGTAAGGGACAATTGGGCTATACATTTAGTTTTAAAATTTTGATATGACAGAAATAAATAATCCTCAAAAGGTAATGGGCTAGGTTGGTTGAGGCCAAAAATAATCTAATGAAAAGTTTCCATGAGAGACTAAAAGATTAAATCCACTATGGTAAATAGTATGTATATTTTCTTCAAATAGGAATTTAAGAAATTTATGAATAATCAATGGGACCACATTCATGGATCTTAGCCATGAATTATCTAACCTCACATGAAATTGGTTTGACATCAGGACTATGGTAAATAAAAAATCTAATTTTTTAGGTCCAACTTTTAATGAAATGAGTATAGAACCAATTGTAAGGAAAATACAACCATCATGAGCCTTTAATAATGCTTCTTATTATTCATAATTATCTTTCTAAATTTTATGCACATACAAGAATTCTTCAGTGATCACGTTCACTTCACACACAAGATTAATAAGTATTCCCCTTGTGGGTTTATCAATTATTATACTAGTGATATAAAGAGGACCATTAGGTGCAGTTATGCAAGCATCAATATGTGTGAAGGCAATGTCAAACAATAGATTGAATTGACCCTTATGAGGTTGAACTTCAATTGTGTTGAAAAAGTTGGATAGATCATTATCATCTTCTTCATTATCACTTTGTTGGACAAAGTTGAATGATTTGGCAATGGGTTTGTAAATATTTGCAAGTTTTGATTAGGTGATGAAACCAATTTATTTCCTTTGTCATTTACACTAGCGAAATCGACGGTATTAGAATCAATGAAGTCTTGCACTTGGTGCTTATGACACACACATCTTTCCATATCATGTCCAGGTGTACGATGATATTGACCAAAAAAATTCCATTAAAGTTCAGTGGTAATGGTTTAGTTGTGTCAATAATTCTAATTGGAGGAAGTTTAATCATATTTTTATTTAACAATTCCAACATAATAACATGGAGAGAATCATACAATTGTGAAAAATTTCTATCTCTTGGTTTAAATTGATATAGCATTGTAGATGCAACTACAAATTCCATGTAAATTTTATTGGATGATTGAGGATTGTTTATCTTTATGAAGTTTTTATTTTGTTTCTTAAATAACTGAAAGTTGTTATGAGGCATAACTTTGGATTGACCAGTGGAAGTTGATGAAGGTACACCTTCATATTGACTAACTGAGTTCGATAATCATGAAGGGCCATACATAAATTTATAAATGAGGGATATTTCATCAAATATTATCTCTAATGTTAGGTTGCAAATTTCCAATGAAAACTCTTTGTATATCGACATCTAGGAGAGAATATGAGACTTGAGATTTGTATTTAAAAATGAATATCTGATATTAAACAATAAAAAAAAATATCTGTTATAGACACACTTATAATTCTTAGAGTCTGAGCCATGTATATTAATTATTATAATATATATATAGATTATTATAATAACTATATATTATATAATAAAAATATATTATTATAATATTATATATTATATAATAATACTATAATACTATATATTATATTTTAAAATATTATTATATTGTAGGATATTATAATACTAATATTATCATATAATATATATTATATATTAATATTATCTTATTATATATTATATAATAATAATAAAATATTTATTTTGGTAAGCACTACCAAAAGGGGTAGCTCATTATATTGCTTAAAATAAAAAGATGTTCAAACAAAAGTTGAGGCAATATATTCAATGATATAGGTATCATATGCCTTCATCGATTTCTACTAGCCTAGCTAGAACATTCTGGTTGATGAGACCAGGATTCTCTACTAGGAACTTAATGAACTCATCCAAATTGTAATTTTGCTCCACACCTCTTTTGTAAAGTTTCCATGCCTTTTGGAGTTTGATCTTCTTCTTTTCCTCATTCAAATTTAACACTCCAAGAGCAAGCCCATGTTCAAGATCAGTAGCCACACCATCGATGGCATTCATGACAAATTCAGTCAATTCTTTGTGAATAAATTGTTAGAATCCAAGATCAGACATGCAAACCAGAAAATACCTTCCACAAAGAGAAAAATAGAAAGAGCGGAGCAATTTTCATGAAGATTTGAAAATGAATAATATTAACGAATTAAGTAAATACAAGAGATGAATTGCTTTATAAAAGCAATGTATGCATAACCCTAAAAGGAAACCCTAGTGTGCACACTTAATAATTAATAATTAATTAATTATTAATGTGCCTAAGTTTATCTTAAGTAACTAAAGTGATAAGTGATTTAATTAATTAACCAATATGATTAGATTAATTAAGTGAAATAATTTATTATTCTAACACCCCCCCTTAAGATGAACTTAGGAAGTAGCTAAAACACTAAGTAAAAGATGCATGAAAGAAAAGACGGGTCCTGGAAACAAGGCCTAATCAAGTACCCATGTACAAATGCAATGAATGAGAAAGAGGAGAAAACCCAGTGGGACAAAACCCCCCTCAATGAGATGACCTGCTACAAAGAAGCACTGGAAGAACACTGGTGGAGTAACACTGGAATCTTGAATCTAGCAAGCAAGGAAATATACCTTTGTTTACAAGAAACCATATGAGAGTCACTGAAGGACTTAGGAAAAATCATGATAATGCAACAATAGACCTGATGCCATAGAACACTGGAAAACTCACAAACTGGAACAACCCTAGAATCTATGAAGCAACAGTAGATGAATAAATGATGCCCCCCATAAGAGGGAATTATTTGATGAAAGAATCCATAAGTTGTGTATCTCAATGTCGATGCCAAACTATGACTAAAACTGATCCAAAGGAGCTGTTATGTGACTTTTTCCGCAAGAGAAGAGAGAGTTATGAAATAATCCTTTAAAATTAAAGGGAGAATAAAGGATATTATGATCCTTTGATTAAAAGAGATATTAATAAAACATATATGTAAAAACTCTCTTAAGAAGGTGAAAGCATAATTATTTATTTAAATAATTAAATGCAGCCTTTGTGAAAGGGTGTGATGGTTTGGAAACCACCCCTTAAGGATTATATAAGCATTCATGTGAGACTTGGAAAGTATCATAGGAATGGGAGAAAAAAAAAAGGAAAATCAAGTAGAGCACATTGCGGGAATAGGGTTCTAGGTTAGCAGGTTGTGAGTAGGACAGAGAAGGGGCACTCCTACAGTGGGTGTCCAACCTGGGGTACAAGTGCGTGCACTCAGGACGGTCTTGGCTAGGGCATTGTTTTGTGGCATGAGTGTTGAGCATTGTTCCGGTGGAACCAACACTCGTGTAGAGCGGAAAAGTCCGCTTTCCTCCCAGACTGCTCACAAACGGAAGAGGCTGAACCAAGGACCATTCCAGCAATAGTTGGTGATTTCTTCTGCACATTTCAAAGATAAGTATTAATGCTAAAAAAATTTATCTGAGCAATAAAGTTGTCTTAAATCTTTTGATTTTTTGAATTAATAATTTATTTATGACATGATTGAATATATTTGAATGAAATTGTTGATCAATTTATTATATGCAATTTAATTTCAAAGTCTTTAATTGAACTTTAAATATTATATTAAAATTTGTGCATAAAAGTTTTGAATTAATATGTGGAAATCAATTTAAATCATTGCATTTTAAATTTAGGAATTAGTCTCATTTCAGGAGCAAGTACCATGAAGATTCTAGAACATTAACCATAAAATGAATGGCCCTCAAACTGAGATGTGACCTGATGTGAATTTGATGTGATTTAGGATCATTAACCATAGGCTCTCAATCTAAGATGTGAACTAATGCGAACCAAAAATGTTTCAAGCTATGAGCAAGATGTGGCCAAAAGAAACTACAAAATCTAGATACAACTCATACGAGTTGTCATCAATATGAAGATGAGATCAAAGTGCATGCAATGCAACTAGACTCTAATCAAATTATTATGCAAGAAACCCCACTGATGGAACTTCATATAAGTTCATTTATTACAATACCCCATGATTGTAAAAGGAGAACATCCAAAACATGCATAAATTAAAGAGAAAATGAAAACCTATTCCATGAAAACAAAATAGAGTGCATGCACAAACCAATGTTTAGATCTTCCTCCATGATTAAAATTGACATAAGATCTGTATAGAGGATTGAATCAACTTTATGGTGTCCCTTGAATCATGAAAAATGGATAACTGAGGCAAAAAATATGCTCTCTGAAGTGAAAATTGCTTCATCTGACTTTAGAGGCCTAAAAAATAAATTTGGAGTGAAATATAATGATGACACCTACACCACTAGAAATTTTGCGGAACCATCTTTTCGACGATATCTTGTTTTCCCGATTTCAACACCGTATGCCCATGTTATGCCAAATGGAAAAAAAATGCTCCTTTAGGGAAAATTAGGGTTAAGAGGGGAGCTAAGTGGTTGTATGGATGGATGACGTCATGTCGATGTCAGCACATCACGAGGTTAAATTTGACATCCATTTGGCCATCAAAAGAATATTCCTAGAATATTCCTTGTGCATGCAAAAAAATGCCCTCCTTGTCAAAAAATTTATCGGTCGCCTGGAAACTGCCTTATTAACTGAATATTAAATTAGAATCTTAAATATTCCTTTGCTTTCATCACCAAATTCCTTGTATCTGTTGCTGAGTGTATGAAGACGCCAACAATTTTGAAGGTGTTGGCAAGTATGTTGCTGGGATTTTTGAAGCTAGCGCTGCATTGTTTAAGGAGGTCGCTGGTTTGAATGCAACAGTCGGTTAATTGAACGCCGACCGGCTTGATGAAAGCACCAAAAAATGTGGGCCCACAATGGGACAGCGCAGGTAGGCAGGTATGCCTATGTAGGGTACAACCCTGCATAGGTCAAACCTGCGATTTATAAAAAAACTACTTCCCTTTTGTTTTCTTTTATTTTTAAAAACAAAATTTTTTATTTGTCTTTTAAAAAAAAACTAATATATATTTTTTTTGATTTGCAAAATAAAAATAATTGAAAACCTAATTTTTCCTAGAACACCTGTACCGTATGCCTGCATGGAAATTGAGATAAAATAGGGCATAGATCTATACGGATGTGCGCACCCTTAAAAAAAATTCCTTTCGTTGCAACTACTTAGATTTGAGAAAAACGACAGGTGATCTTAGGGTTTTTGGCCACTCCAGACATGATGGTGATGTCTGTTCTGCCCAAAAATGCTCCAAAATAGACTCAAGGCATGAAACCCTCGAGGAACCCCGAACATGCTCTACAATGAAATTCTCCAAAAAACTTAGAAGGGGCTGCAAATCAAGGCTCTGATACCATGTTAGAATCCAAGATTAGACATGCAAACCAAAAAATACCTTCCACAAAGAGAAAAAGAGAAAGAGCAAAGCAATTTGCATGAAGATGTGCAAATGAATAATATTCAGGAATTAAGTAAATACAAGAGATGAATTATTTTATAAAAGCAATGTATGCATAACCCGAAAAGGAAACCCTAGTGTGCACACTTAATAATTAATAATTAATTAATTATTAATGTGCCTAAGTTTAGCTTAATTAACTAAAGTGATAAGTGACTTAATTAATTAACCAATATGATTAGATTAATTAAGTGAAATAACTTATTACTCTAACATAAATGGCCCACTGCCCACACACCCCAAAGTCTAGTGCCAACCACTTGGATATAGTTGTTGAAGAAATTCTCCAAGACCAAGTCGTCATGTGTGTGGCCATCGACACAAAAATCATCCCCATGACTTTCTTGACAACAACTTTCTCCTTATCAGATGTATTCTAAAACAAAAACACATTTTTCTCTTTGCTAGACTCAACAACTGGCCCCTCCTAGTCATTTTTCCCACATCTGCGAGAAATCCCAAAATGTGTTGCCATTTCTTAGTGAGAACTAGCTCACTTGAGTGAGATTTATAACTCGGATTGTGCTTCCAACAACTTAGGTGACGATCCATACAACGATTGGAAAATATTTGTAGAGTCCTAGACCAACACACGAGAATAAAAAGGAGTGACCAACATACCTCTAGGTACCTTTTAGCTTCTTCAAGATTAGAGGCTAATGCACTGGTCCACTATCAAAATGAAAATATCCATGACAATAGGAACTAAACCATAGAACCTAACCCGACAACGGTGCCAAGGATGTGATAGAGATTTAGTTTTTCCAACATTAGTATACCAATCCACGTTAACAATCAACATGGAGCCAAAAGCTGCCAACTTGTCATTTTGTATGTAATCCTTTAGTCCACTTGGAAGAGAAGAAGCATCATACAACACCTTAGATTAATCAAGTGACACCCCAATGTTAACTAAATAGTCAAATTCTGAATTAGTCTCTCAATAAACATTTGCTAGTGTATAGGACTCAATTTTTTCTAGGCATTGACCAATCCTATTAAACCAAGTCTTTAGTTTCCAATTCTAAACTGAACACTTGCAAACCACATTAATACTAATCTATGAGTCACCCTCAATATCAACTTCATTTATCCCCTTTTCATTACATAACAAAACACCACATGCAAGAGCCTCCATCTTGGCCTTGTTGTTCCTGGCAACCCCCATTTTTCGTGCCACTGCCCAAACACAATCCCCATTGCTATTCCTTATGATGCAACTAGCCCCCAATAGACCCAAATTTTCTTTAGACACCCCATCAGAATCTAGCTTGTATCTCTTGACCATTGGTGGCACCCAATGGGCATCCCTTTCATTCTTGATAGTCATTGTCAAATCCAAACTTGGGGGCTTCAAAGCAGGCCACTTCTTTTGAATTGATTCATCCCAACTAGTGAATTGAGCCTTGATGTGCATTTTGCACACATGCCTCGCTGAAAGTAGGGATCCCCCTCTTTTTGCTTCACCTCCTTTGGCTGATCGTTCTCGCTTAAAGGCTTGGTCATATTTGATGCCTACTAGGTCTGCATGGGTTTACCCTTTAGGTCGTTATTTTTCTTTGCATTTGGGTTTTGAGGTCATTTTCCTTGTCCATAAAAATGATTTAGCTCATAATATTTTAGCCTTGTCCTTTGCATGATGGTTTCCCCACATACCAAGTTGATTTTCATTTAAAAGTATAGGTTTTAGCTTTTGCAGAAAATTTGTGCGAGAATGTTGTTGTGAAATTTTGGGTGACCGATGCCAAAGCCTTTGTCTTTCACATTGCTCTGGCCCACAAGTCTCCAACGTCCGTAATCATATTTTCTACAATTCTAGAAAAGGGAAAAATCATCAAGTACTAAGCCTAGGCATTCTCCATATCCATTTTCCCACGTGCTCAAATAGATAAATCCCAAAAAGACTAAGTGTTGGGGCCTTGTAGAAAATTGTTTGCAGGTTTCTAGTGCACCACCGCTGGAGCCTAAGGCTTTCGTATTGCTCTCACCCACAAGTCTTCAGCTTCCACAGTCATATTTTTGGTAATTCTAGAAAAAGGGAAAAATCATCAAGTACTAAGCTTAGACACCCTTCATATCTATTTTCCCATTTGCTCAAATAGATAAATCCAAAAATATCTAAGTGTTGGGCCTTTGTGAGTTTTCACTTGCAGGTTTCTGTTGACTTGATGTTGACTTGTCTGACTTCTACATTGCACTAGCCCGCAAGTCTCCAACTTCCACATTGCTCCAACCTGTAGTGGTAAAATTCCATCAAAAGCAGAAATCACACACACCAGCGTCGACTCATTCGACTTCCACATTGCTCTAGCCCATAGTGGTCCAATTCCCTCAAAATAAAAAAATTCACTCACTGACGTTGTGCTCTCTGACTTTTGCATTGCTTTGGCCTGCAAGTATCTGGTTTCCGCATTGCTCCGGTCCCCAGTGGTCCAATTCCCTCAAAAGTAGAAATTCCACTCTCTAGTGCCATGCTCACTAGCTTCTGCATTGCTTCGGCTCGCAACATGATGAATTTTGCATGCTCTAGCCCACAAACCTTCAATCCCCTCAAAAGTCAATTTCTCAAAATGGAAAATTTTCCTGAAAGGGAAGTTTTCTCGAAATGGAAATTTTCCTGAAATGGAAATTTTCCTCAAAATGGGAATTTTCACGAAATGGAAATTTTCCCAAATTAGAATTTTTTTTCTTGAAGTGCAATTTCCCAAATGAAAATTTCCTTGAAATGAAAATTTCCTCAAAATGAAAATTTTCTTGAAATGAAAATTTTCTCAAAATGGAAACTTTCCCAAAATGGATTTTTTTCCCGAAATGCAAATATTTCTCGAAATGGATTTTTTTCTTGAAATGGAAAGTTATCTAAAAAAAGAAAATTTCCTAATGGACTATAAAGTGATAAATTTTTATATTTTAAATAAGGGAAATTTATCATTTTTGGAGGTTTAAATTACAATATTTTATGAAATAGGTGCTTTTTAGGATGCTGGGAGGGATAAAGGATCAATTCATTAAAGGACCCACATATGAAATCATGCCATGTATTGGAGGGAGCTATAATTTAATTGAGTAAATGAAAAAACCTACCTATGGATTCATGCAATACCTTATTCACTATCAAAGAGATTTTAAACTGAAATTAAATGGCAAATATCAATATTTAATACAAATATGCATGAGAATTTGTGCCTACCAGTTGGAAAAGATTTTTTAAGGGGACAAAAAAGGAGGCTATTTTTATTCCTTCAATGAGGGGTTGATCATCAAAACCGAGGAGGATATTTGTTTCTCCTTGGTCCAAATATGTAACTGAATTCCCTGATTGGATGTAAATGAGGCATACGTTATCAAAACCTAATGTACTCCAAATATTAAAAACTGATGAAATATGGGACCTTGAAATGGATTAAATATTGGCCATTGATTTGCAATGTAACATCTATAAAAGGTTGGTGTCTGCTCACTTGTAAAAGAGAGAATTTCAATAGTAGAATTCAATAGTAGAAGCAAATCAGTAGGAGTTAGTTTAGGAGAGGAGAGAACTGAAAATTGTTAACAAATGTTGGAGAAATTCTTACAGTTAGGTCATTGACTTGGTGAAATTATGTGTTAACTTTGAAATTTTTATGGTTTCTTACTTCTTATTCTCAAATTTTAGTTTCAGTTCATTCATATTAATGGTGAAGTGTTGATGACATTGATTGATCTCCGGTTCATACTATTAGTGGCTTGCTAATTGTAAGTTATGTATAGTTAGTCTAAGCCATTCAATTGCATTATTTCAATTGTGAATGTTTATGAATATTGTTCCAAGAATTGGATATGTGTATGGATGTTTACACTTTGAAAATCTTTTAGTATTCCTTCGAAGATTGTATTGTTCTTGTGATACTATGGATTTAATCTTGGTTAAGCAAGAATGGGTTTATTACACTAGTAGAAAAACAACAATAAACTACTAAAAAAACTACTAAAAACAGCTTATAAATGACTAAACATGGTCATGTGACCGTTAGTAGTTTATTGTCAATCATTTATAATGCAACCAGATTGATGAATAGACCATTTTTAGTCATTTATTGGTTGTTTTGATTGATGTATTTTGTAGTATATTTAGTTGTTGATTTAGTTATTGATTTTTGTAATCTAGTCACTTATTTAGTCATTTTTTATTCACTAATATATTTATTCGTTGATTTAGTCATTGACTGTTGTAATCTAGTCACTTATTTAGTTATTTTTATTCACTGATTTCTATCCATTGGTAGTGTATTTAGTCATTAATTTTAATCATCATTTTGATCAATTTGGTAGTATATTTAGTCATTTTTATTTCATAGGTCATATATTTAGTCATATTTATTCACTTTTCACTTATTTCTATTAATTGGTAGTATATTTAGTCATATTTATTCATTTTTCACTGATTTTTATCAATTGGTAGTATATTTAGTCAATTTAATTATTAATTGACATCAATTAGTAATATATTTAGTCATTTTAATTGACCGATATTTGAGGATTTAAACATAAAACACACAAATACACATCAATCATCAATTGCACACAATAAGATAGCCATTGAGAATGAAAAATTGATGAACTTTATTAATAAAAGATAGGTGTTCTAGTTACAACTTAGAAATAAGGTATTACAATTTTTATTTTTAGTCACAAGACTGAAAATCTAAGTTACAATATTGCACAAAAATGATTACAAGAAAGAAACTTCTCCCAAAAACTTTTGCAATGATGGAAATGCATGCTTGGAGCCCTTTAATGAGAGCACATGCCCCTTTCATCTCTTAAAAATTCTACATGGGAAATCTTCCTAGAGCAAGTTGTAACGTGTAGAATCCAAGGAGTGTTGATTGTGTCCCATATATGAAGCTCTCTCCTTCGATGCAGTCAACAATAACCCAACCATAATCTTTCCTCCTTTATATGCAATGTGCCATCTGATATGAGCAACGGGGTCTGCCTTTTCTGTCATGGATGAAGTTGTGCCTCAATACAACCAACAAAATTACTATTAGTCTCAATTCAAAAAGAATAAAAGTGCATTGTATATTAAAAGTTTATAAAAGTCCAAGCACATCATAAAGATAAATCAATTTAAAAAATGTAGGAGATAGATCACATCCACAAACATGAGAGAGCTATGCAAAATTGGAGAAATTGGCTTGGAAAATGAAGGAAGCGGGGTATTTCCAGATTCAAGACTTTTACTTAATTTTGTGGAATAGAAGAAAAAAGAATCATTTATCTGCCACCATAGTGAAAAGTTAGCAATTGCATTTGGTTTGTTAAACATGGTCCTTGGTACAACTATTAGAGTTGCTAAGAACCTTCGAGTATGTTTTGATTTTCACACTGCATCTAAATTCATCTCCAAGATTGTTGCAAGAGAAATTGTTCTAAGAGATGTGAATCATTTCCACTATTTTAAACAGGGACAATTTTCTTGTGGAGAATATTGGTGATGTGAAATGAAATAATCTAAAAAATAGGCTTGCAGTATAATAACGTGCACTACATTAGATATCCAGCAATGATGAAGGGACGTCCATCAAAACATAACAACATGGATTTTCTTGTCATATGTTGTAGTTACAAGTGCCCTGCTAGACATACATGAAAATTTGCAAGCATAGACAAAGCAAGTGAACTGTTTCAAAAAATGCCTCAAAGAAATGTGATATCATGGAATGTCGTGATTGAAGGATATGTTCAAAATGGGTTTTTCTAAAAATTCCTTAGGAAATTTTAAGAAAACACAACCAGTGGGTGTAAATCCCAACTCAACCTTTGAAAGCATCCTTCCTTCTTGTGTGTGAATTGGAGCTTTGGATGAGGATATGAACATCCATCAAAAGCATATTTGGAAGTGGTTTTATATCAGATATTATAGTTGCAATTTGCACTTTGGATCACCAAAGCCTTCACAAAACCTTTTGCACAACCACCGCAACACTACACGACTATTGTTGGGCCTTCACGATGATGTGGGGAGATTTTACTACTGCACGACTGTTGTTGAGCCTTCACAGTGTTGCAGGGAGCTTTCCCCACAATATTGTGAAGGCCCAACAATAGCCTTGTAGTGTTGCAATGGTTGTGTAGAAGGTTTTGTGAAGGATTTGGTGATCTGAAGTGGAACTTGCAACTACAATATCTGATAAAATCCACTTCCAAATATTCTTATGCCTTAATGAGAAATAATCACTCATATAACCGATTAGTTGGAAGAAAACTGGGAGATAGCACGAGTGCTCAGTTAGCAATAATAATGTTGAAAGCACCTTTCTTGAATGCTAGTTCTGCATTTTGTGTTGCAAGAAGTTGGATTCTATGGATATCAAGTCTCAAAAAATTTCTCTCAAACTATGCCTTGTGACATTGAATGTGCTACATCACATTAAACATTCAAGCAAAGCATATGACAATTTATTCCATTAGCAAATGAGGGGATCCTTCTCATCAGTGGATAACCTATTGTAAAGAGCCCACAAATACTGATATGAGCTCTTGAGGAGTGACCTAGGAAGAATGAGAGCAAGGTTTCCATCATTTCAAGGTTCTTGTTGTGTGAATATTATCATAAATGTGTATTTTGAAATTGTACCAAAAAAGATGTGTATATAATCATAAATATGCCAATGTGTATTTTGAAGTAGCTTATGGTATTTTGCATAAGTGTATACATTCTTTGTAAGGCTTAGTTTTGGGTGGGCACAAATATTTCAAGACATACCTTCTTCCTAATTGTGGAAAACCATTAGAAAGGCACATTTGGGCTACAAAATACAAGGCACATATACTCTCTGGCATTGCTTCTCTGGGTGGTATGAAATTAGGTGGATACCGTGGAATAGAGTACATTATACACTATCTTATGTATCGAGGAAACTTGTGTCAAGATCTAAGCAAATAAATGATTATTTTACTGTCAAAACATTATACCTTCCATTCTTAGTGTATCTACTGTCATACCTATCACTAACACTGTTATTTTATTGCACCGTTATCCTACTACCTTTGTAAAAGAGCTCCATTTAAAGGCATCTTGACTACATATTATGCACAACAAAAATCAAGTGCAATAAGATGTTTGCAAGACAAAATATGAATTCACTGAAACATTACTATCTAACCGACATAATATCTTCAAATAAAGGAGCATTATAACTATGAGTGAGAAAACACTATGTAGGAATTGTTAGCACTAAGAAATGAAGAAAATAACACATTGAATTAGGTGACTGAGATCACTGAAAGGAATATCATTGTTAGAGAGTTACAAACTGTGAATTGTCCTTTTTCCTATAGCACTAAGAAAGGAAGAACATTGTCAAACAATGATTGAATCATAACAAATAGTCCAAAAATAATGAAATTTATTGTCAAATGGTGACAAATATCTGTCCTCTAAGTCATTTGCACATGGTGATTGAAAACATAGTGAGTAAGAAGTAAAAGAGCACTAGATCATAACACCGCAAAATGGTCATGAGTTATGCAATGAGCTTCACTATTCTTTTGATCACAAAGGAGATCAAGATAATAACCAACATACTGATGTGCACAGAGAATGTTCATGGAGTGCAAACTCCTTACAATGCAATTACCATAGCAGAGTTTGAGGTGAATTGCACCTGCTATTTTATGCTAATATGGATATGTTCTAAGTTGTAGTTAATTGTTGTAGCATAACAGATAGGCTAAATAGTTTTCCATATACCATTGTTTCAAATTCAAATTTGTTATACCTTATTCTAGGAGAAAATCATAGGGGGGTCTATACATAAGACACCATTGTTTCACATTCAAAATTGTTTGCTTCATTTATTTGATCTAAGACAACCTATTGTATAGAAGATGCTCTCAAAATCACAGTAAAATCCTTTATTCCGGGAAGACTGTTCAGAATCTTCCCATCGTAACAATGAACAAAAGAATCATTCATTAACCTAAATTTTGCAAGAGTTTCATCAAATTCTACTTTTCCACTCTCTTTTTCATTCTAAATTTTATTCCCAATTTCATCCATGAAGAACTTCCTCAGCTTTCAGATTCTATTGTTAGCCATAACTTTACTAGGTTTTGAGGATAGCTTCAAGTTTTTACCCAAGAAACAATTGATAAAATTTGGCGTTACCAAATACAATGTGTTGAAAATCTCCTTGAAGTTATTCTGGAAAAGAGTTCTTGACAGTATAATGTGTAACGCTGAAAATGAAAAGGCTTTGCACAATAGACAACAAGGAAGATTAGAAGCACACATGTAAATAATACCAAAATCTAAAATGCAAATTCATTTGTTAAGCAACATAGAACATGGGAAAGTAAAAACGTAATTAAAAACTAGAACAATCTCACCAATCTTCAAACGTATTTCCATGATTCATCTAGATTGCCCTTCTCCATTTTGCTTGTGTAGTATAATTGCCCTCAGATTTTCAAGTTCGTGCAAGTATAGCCTAAGATAGTGATTAGAAAAATATAAAAGATTCAAGACAAAAGTGCTCTCCAAAGTTACAAAATTCGCAAGAGAGATTGGAATGAAGAATGACAAATCAATTTATAAAAATTGATTATTCGAACGACAGGTCAAGATTGAAAGATCAACGGACGGTTGAGATTGACTGATTAGACATGCATTCTGATAACTGACAGTGATGACATGAGTGATTCAAATTAGAAATAGAATTAAAGATTAAATAAATGATTTAATCTTCAGTTCAACATTTGAAAACATAAGAATTATCTTTGCATGAAAATATAAAGATTGATTAAAGCAACTCTCTGTTCGAACGCACGCACAACACTTAATTAATTAAATAATAATTAATTATGCATAGATGAATAGTTATGCATGTGCACGCAAATGAGTTAGAACATAGATTGATCTAAAAGTTAGATTTATGATGATAGAGAATTCATTTTGAATCAAATATAGTCAAGACTGAAAGGATAATTAAATAAAAATTTTATCAACTAAATGTTAGAAAGGATTAAAATGAAAAATTATTATAATTGGACCAAAAATTTATGATTATTTAGAATTAGGAAGTCTAAGGTTAAGAGTAAATTGGATTAAATAACAACAGTTTATTTATTTTATAGAAGAAATGAATTAATTAAATAATTGAAATTATTTAATTAATTTAGAATTTTGTTAAGATGTTTAATTTAATGACATTATACCATGAATAAACGAATTATGCAGATAGCTCACAGGCTTAAACCAATGGTTCTATTTTTGATACAATGTCAAGGCATTTGTTAAAGAAAATCGATAAGAATATGCCCAGTAATTTTCCTAAATAGGTGAAATGCCCCCTATTAACGAATTTCTAAATAAAAAATTTAATAATAAACCATAATAATAAATGCATGCAGTGGACAAAAACTGGAATTGATTATTTAATAAAAAAAGTTTACATAAAAAAAATGCCATAAGCTCTAGGTATATATTTGAATTGGGTTTGCAAAAACTATTTACCTACATGTTGAGATGAAAAATTTGCTCTGTACTAAATGTCTCCAGTTCCAGTAATCATTGTCATACATATTCTAGAACTAGCGGCAGGAGTAACCTAAAACTTACCTTATGAATTTTTTGATTTCATATTTTAAGAATATTGCATTTTAAATTATGCGCACTATTTTGCACCGCAGTGGCGAAGAACGCATGTGACTGGAAGGTTGAACTTTAACACCAGTCGGTTAGCTTTTTTAGAGATAAAGAATGTGGTATTTTGTTGACCAATTTGGCAAATGTGCATATTAATAGACGTTGTTTATTTTGATACGCATGTGATTTCCTAACGCATATGTTGAGCTATTGAGAATTTGTATTTAGAAACGCATTTGAGATTATGCAATGGTTGATAGTTTTATGATGCAGGATTATTATTAATTTTGAGATGACAGACATGTAATTTTTGAAGCACTTATGGAAAAGCGCGCATTGTTTATAATGACGTTGCATTTATGTTAAAACAGTCAGGCTGTGGTTTAAAATTGATTTAGGCTAACATGGGCATGTATGATGTTGGTGCATATTGTACTTTTATCTTACACTTGAGTCTAGACCCATGATGTTTTTTATTCAGAGACATTTTGGCCGGGAGGACATTTCTTGGAATTTAGGTTTGTGCATTTACCGATATGCCCCAAATTGGCAAATCGAGGATTATGAAGCACTATGTTTGGGTGGCACTCATTCCTCATTCCACCTTTCGACTGGAGAGGCACAGTGACCTAATTTGAATAGTTTGAGAGGCAACGGGTAGTCTATGATACCCAAGGGATAGCTGAGATGTGCAAATACATGCTGACATTAGACAGCTGGGTGGATGACATGAGATCAGATGGTGGGTGATAGCCCAGAGGTATAGACATAGATGTCTAGTGCGACCTTGATAGGCGGTATAGTACTACCTGACCGCCGAGGACATGGATTCCCTATGGGATGGGGTGAGCTAGTGGGCACTCTAGCGCCGAGTTGTATATGCTGGGGTTCGTTGTGCTAGGGATGTTATACTTCCACCTGCATGACATTGCCTATAAAGAGGCACTCGATGAGCTGTGGCTCCACGCTTCTGATGGTATGGGCAGTGAGCCCTTGCTATTTGTTAGACCACCTGTGATAGTAGATCTAGATCGTGGAGCACCATAGCCTTTCGGTATGTGGGGGCCACCACACAGCACCATATTGGAGACACAGGCTATTTAGACACGCTATAGACCTGATGTAGGAGTTTCACATGGAGACCGTACCTAGGCTGCAATGTGGTCAGATGAGGGCGAGCATTTTCCAGTTGTCGATACACAGTATTTGGTGGGATGGACATTCCCATATGCACATCATAGAGCGGTAGTTGCCGGACCGAGTACTGAGATAGTTTGGAGAGGTACATGATGTACCTCGAGGGAGAGCTGAGTTTGCTTGTCCTCACGAGAGGTCCCTACCATGAGATTTCCTTCATCCAAAGAGAGGTGGCATATTGTATGGTTTGACAATATAAGCCAAAGGGATGTTGAACGGTATGGACCACCAAAACACCATAAGGAACAAATTCTTGTAATTGTAATTATGTGATCCATAACTCTATTGGTCATGTGGCATAGTTGTGTTATAACAAATACATGATGCATTCATGTCTGACCCAATTTTAATGTGCCTATGTTGTGAGAGAAATGGAGGCACTCATATGATCACAATTCATGTACAAATTAATCACTGTCATCACAATTAGGTGTCAATCATCATTGGGTGCATTCAGGTTGACTCAAGTTTAACAGGTTACAATGTAATGATAGCATGATCCAAGAGTGATTACCTCTTGCTGCAATAAAGAGCCTATAACTCTGGTTGATATGCAGAGTGGTTGTTTTATATCAATTATGTAGTGCATTGAAGCACAACCCATGTTTAATGGGCTATTCTAGAGAGTGATCAAGAGTTTCTTAACCTTATGAATGTTACTTAAAATGACTATGCAAGGGTAGTGATCATATAGAAATAATAAGGTTTTTTTATGCAAAAAGATAATGAATACTTACAATGATTCCAGTGATGAATGAAGACAAGAAGTTTGCATATGATTCATCACCATGACAATGTCAAGTGCAAGCTACATTTACAACTCTTAGCTATACCTTGGATCCTCCTTGGAGGAGCAGATGAGAGTATTGATGGCAGAGAGGGATGCTTATCAGGTGGAGAGAGACAGAGCCTTGATGGACAGGGATCAGGCCATAGCCCGGCGGCAGGAGACTGAGCAGAGGTTCACAGAGCTCAGGTCACTATGCACAGGACCATCAGTTGCATTCGCTAGAGAGCTAGTCAGGGTTGGAGAGAGGGAGAGATACTACAGGGATTTGTATGAGGCAGAGGTTCCCCTAGAGAGACGGGCTCCTAGTTTTTCAGCAGCACAGAGTAGTAGGTCTCAGACTAGGACCCACACACGGACAGTGAGAACAGAGGGAGTGGATCAGCCACGTAGAGTAGGGCCATATGATAGACCTCCCACAGCTCAGAGATCAGCCAGTTCCTAGCATCAGTCTCCCACACACTCTCAGCATGATGGCAGTGGTAGTTCAGGATAGAGATACCGTTTGAGATCCATTGGAGACAGCGTATTTTGATCCGATAGCCTGCGGGCTTCCATGTATTTGTGATACATTATGACATTGTGATGTGACACATTTGAGTGATATATATATATATGATTTTGGCGGCGATTCCTATGATATGCATTGTCTATTTATTGATTATGCAGTCTTTATTTATACATGTGATGTTTATATGATATGCTTATGTGATGGATGATTGTATGTATTGTATGACTCTATATGATGTATGCAATTTATATTATTTATGAGATGCAATGTGATGTTATATGTATGATGCAGACGATATGTGTGTTAATGCAAATGTAATGTGATGCACGTATTTACAGTTGATTTGTACATGAAATGCTTATAATATGCATTGGTTGTAATGATTATTGTCTATTATGCCATGTTGATTTAGATGTAAAATTTTCCTATATGTATGAAAGTTTCTAACATGTATGTTGATGCAGGATGATGCACACCGTTGTGTGTCATAGGACTTTGCCATAATGCAAGAAAGAAGAACTGTTAGTGTGGAAAGAAAGATCGACAAAGAAGGAAAAGATAGAAGATAGATGTTAGTATTAGGAATCTTCGATATTTTGCCATATCACAAAAGGTTTTGCACTTTATCATCATTGGGCGGGACTAATACAAATGGAGAAAAACATAGATGAAGGTGTGCAAGGTCATCCACTTGCTAATAACAGACAGTCGCAGACAAGGATTGTCATTAACTCATACTAAGGACACAAGTTGCCCCAGTCTTTTTGTCAGGACAAACCACAAACAGCAAACAAAGTAAAAGATGGATCATGATACGTCATTGCTCCTCTAAATCCTTCATGGGACATCCTTGAGGAAACTAGTAACATGACTCAAAATCAAATTGAAAAGATAGTCGACAGACAGCAGTCAAAGAAAATAGAATTATGATACGCCGTTGCTTCTCTAAATCCTTCATGGGACATCCTTGAGAAAGTTAGTAACATGAATCCCAGTCATCAATTCAAGATAAAGGATAAGATAAATAAGCCATAGAGTCAAAAAGCCAGTAAAATATTTTCCCAAAACATGATTTGTTTGTTTGATTTGTTGATTGATAGAGCCTGTTTGCAGGAGATACACATACCAGATAAGACTGTGAGTCTGGTTTCGATGTTATGACTATCTGTATAAGGCATGACAAAGCCTGGTTTCAGAAAGACATGTATCGTATAAGACGTTGAGTCAGATTCCGTTGATGTGATAACCTGTGTAAGGCTATGTTTGATTGTTTGACCCTGTCGATTAGGCAGGAAGGACTCATCCTGTATAAGACATAGGTTGATTGTTTTGATAATGTTTGTTTCCAAGAAGGACACATCCTGTAGCAGACTGTTGGTTGATTTGTTTTGATTGTTTTGTTTGGCAAAGTGTTTGATTTGACTTAGAGACATTGCTGACTTGTTCACCAGATTGATGCATGACTTGAGACGATGCGTTGACAGTTGACTGTGTGTGATGAAAAAAACCCTAAAGGACTGACCTAGTGCAGCCTCAGGGGCTCATAGATTGATGGCCTTGCCTACGTTGTACACGCAGAGACCTCGTAGTTCAACTTGACTTGACCGACAAGACTGACTAAAAATAAAAGACGTGTGTGAAAGTGAATGCGACGAACCCTAATGGACTGACCTAGTGTGGCCTCGGGGGCTCATCAATTAATGGCCTTGCCTACATTGTACACGCAGAGACCATGTAGTTCGACTTGACCAATGACCTTGTAATATAGACATATGGATTGACTCATGACTTTATACAGACAAACCTAATGGACTGACCTAATGCCTCAGGGGCACATCGGCAAATGGCCTTGCCTACGTCCAGTCACAGAGGCAACGTAGTTTGACAAATGACAAAGACTGACAAGTGCGACTGACTCTGACTCTGTTTTTGGATTTTCGAAATGTTTTGATTTTTTTGTCTTTTTGAAGTTTTCTAATGTTTTTGTGTTTTTTTTCTTTCAGGTCATTTTGTGATGTTTTTGGATTTTCTCAGGTATTACGTCTCCAACACAACCAATGTAAGAACCAATATGACACATGTCAAGTGTTTTCCCCCAGTCGAGTATATGACCAATTGATTATGAATAGGGTAAAACGGGGGATATGAAATGCTCTCGATGTCAATCGTTCCAAGTTATGGGAAAGACTACCACTTATTATGAATGGTATATACAAATGATGGACAGGAAAGATAAGGGATATGTACAGGGTAGTAGAATAATAGTAGACAAAGGAGCAAAGTTGAGTACACATGGCGCCTGTTTGCCAGGTTTTCACCATGGTACCTATCCAAGGCGCCACCGAAGTGGTTTTCACCATTGGATGAATAATTTGTCTTTACTATTTTTCATATTATCTAATTTTGTTTTGGTGTTACCAAGATGCCTGTTTGCCAGGTTTTCACCTTGATAACAATTTTTTTGATTTTTTTTTTTTGTATTTTTGCTAAA
>VDFB02134552.1:0-31443 GCA_007258455.2 Sequoia sempervirens | reverse complement strand
TGATTACTCCTACACATTTTTCTTGAACTTTGTGTAGCCATCATTTATTGCAATAAGATAATTTATGTTAAATTCTTTAATATGAAACTTGGTTGCTTTATTTTCTTTCTAATGGGTTGCCTATGTGTTGTTCCCAACCACAATCTAAGATCATGCGAAGCTACACACTACCCCTTCTACTTGGTTATTTTAGTTAGTTGTACTAAATAAATACTTACGAAAGCATCATGTTGGTAAAAATATAACTCGTGAGGATTTTGAATAAGAAGAAAATTAATCTTAAAATTTTAGTCTAGATTCAATACATTTAGACTTAGTACAATCCATGGTGTTGAATTATCATGATCTTAAGAAGGATAGCTTCAATTACGTCCTTCCTTACCCCTTTTCTCCTTATCTGGAGGTGTGCAGGTCTTCACCATTGGTGGATGAAGTTGTTGCTTCTTCTTCGGTTTTTGTTCCTTCATCTACTATCATTTTTGAGCCTGATGTTCCTTTGGTTGCTGCCAATGTTCTTACCCCTAGAGGGGTGGAGGAAAATTGTCCTAATGGGAGTTCCAACACTTTGAAGGTTATGGAGGCTGATTAGATCACTATTGATTTTATCGATTCTGTCATTGAGAAGATAGATAATTGGTTAAGGTGCTCACTTGTTAGGAGATTATGTGGTAATCATCCCAATATTGACACTTTTTGTAGACAGATCTTTCAAATTTGGAAGCTTTGTGGCAAGGTTGAGGTTTTTGCAATGTTGAATAACTTTTTTCTTTTTTCCTTTTTGTGTCAAGAGGATTGTACTAAGGTCTTGCTTGACGACCCTTAGTTTTTGGGGTTAAATGGTTTAAGTCTTCAAAGATGGTTGTCGGGTTTCAATCCAATGGTTGATTTTTTCAAGTTTCCTATTTGGGCCCGTTGACATGGGCTTCCCTTGTAATTTTGGAATGAAAAGATTTTCATGTCTATTGCTAACTCTTTTGGGAAATATAGTGCTACTGATAAGATCACTAAATTTAGGAAGCAGTTATATGCTAGATTCTGTGTGTTTGTTTAGAAAAATATGCAACTTCCCACTCAAATTACCTTGTCTTCCAAATTTGGTGCTTGGGTTCAATAGTTAGACTTTGAAGACTCCCCTATTATATGTCTTTCTTATGGTCAAGTGGGTCATTAATCCACTACTTGTCACAAGAAAAAGAAACAACACTTTGTTTAGAAGAAGAAAGATAATCAACAAGCTGCTGAGGACTCTTTTTCTCATAGTACGAAAAAGTTAGATATTAAACAATTTGATAAGGAGGACTCATTTACTCCTATGTGTTAGGAAGTTTTGAAAGCTAATCTTAAAGAGTCGCCCCCTTTAGATGCTTTGAAGATGGGGTAAGGTTCTGCTAGTGATTTCATACTCCTCTCCTCCCCAAAATGGTGTTTTGGGGAGAAGGATCTTTTTTTTTAGATAAAACAAAGCTCATTGGAACAATTTTTTAAACCACCATGATTTCGGTGGGTTGGTAGGTTTGTTAGTCTTGTTGTTCTTTGAGTTTTTTTGTTTTTTCATTAGTTTTTGTTAGTTGTACTTCATGATTCATCTTTTTATTGTACAAGGGTTAGGACCCTTTCAAAACCCTTCTTACGTAATAAAAAAAATGAATACACATTAGTCTAAGTTGTAAAATAAACATGTTAGTAGAGCCTTATTCAAGATAAATTTATAACCAATATTTTTAATTTCTTAAATAAAGCTCAAACCTAATTCAATATTCATTCAATATATCATTGTCATTCATTGTCAAAAGACATAAAATCAAATATTAGGATTAATTATAGTTTATTAGTATCATAAACCAAAGTCAATATAGTTTGTTACCCCTAGTTCTATAATTCACAAGGGCCTCAATTATTTTATCCCATCACTAGTTTGGGAAAAATTAAAAAATGATGAGGTATTTCATTCCTTCCCCTTAGGGAACTTCATCCTCAAATTTGGAATTCAAAATAAATGTGGGTATAGCTATTGTGTTTCCTACTTTTCTTCCCATATTGTTAGATTGGAAATATAAGATTCAAGAGAAGAGGAATTAGATATTATCTATAAGTATTAAAAGAGGTTGAGAATTGAAGTTTTTTTATCTCACAAGCTTTGTGTAAGGTAATTAATAAATAGAAGAATTAAACATATTAGAGAAAGGGGAATATAAGATTTAGACAATATCCCACTAAGATATATGCTTCCAGTATTAGCTCAAATTCAAGTAATTATAATTATAATGTCTTGAATATGTAAAATTGTGTATCATGTAATGCTAAGTTAGTAAAACTAGTTCTTGTATAATTTACATAGTCTATGTATATGCACTAAAGCATATGAGTTTGTGATAACGATGTTTGAGTGAACAAGTACCCTAGGTCATAGTTAGTATGGGGAAAACTAAATAATTAATTAGTCATGAGGCTTTGGTATTTTGTATAGCCATCAATTAATATATATTGGAGCTTTATGGTTGTTATTGTTGATGATGATGGTTGTCTTGGTATATTTTAAGGTGCTAGCTAATGGCCATTTGTGGTGTAGAATGATGATTATACTAGTTGCATGTAGATAGTGCTTCCTTGATTTTCAAGTTGTTCCCCTATTCACTTGTGCTTAAAACCAATAAATGGATTGTAGTCCTCATTGAAAATGAAACTAAGCCTAATCAATTCTAGAAGTCATTTTTAGTAGGATTGTATTGATTGGTGTTTCTAGTAAGTCCAGTGAAAATTGGTCAAGGCTATGAAAATGTGTTAAACTAGTAACGCACAAAATTGAGAAGGGATTTGAAAAATATTGACTTTGAGAAGATGGGAGAGAAAATATTCATATTTCTATTACAAGAAAAAGGAAGATTCAATATTGTTACCATCACAATCTTGCTACCTATAAACAACCACCTATATTGGGTGAATTGATGTGTTATCTTCTAAAAATCATTGTTTCTAAGACCTAATCCACCACCCTTATCTTTGGTTATTCTATATTATTAAATCTCCTCTTTTCTTTACCTTTTCCAATTTTCAAAAATATTTGTTATTCCCTTCACATATGGTTGCCTTGCCAATATTACATCTACTCCATACTTTCTACATTTTCATAATAATTGTTGCATCTAGATTTATCTATTCCTCCCTAAGTTTTATCCTTTTGTGTTCTTGACTAACAATAAACTTTGAATCAGTTTCTTAGGAAATCTAAAGATATTTCAATAGCTTATTGGAGATACATTCTTGCTAAATTCTATGGATTTAGTGGAGTGATGGGTGGAGTGGATTGTTCAAGGCATGCAATACATAAATTATCATAGAATGTATCATCTTAGAGCAATGATCAATAGCCTTGCACACCTTTTGGATCCATTTAATCAGATGCTACTTGTCAGCACAATGTGTGACCATAATTGTAATAAACGGAAGACAAAGTGTTACACATGAAAGGCCAATTAGTTCAACTTTAATAATATTCTTTATCTTTGTGATCATATAAGTTACAAATGTACATTATCTACACAAGAAATAGACATTATAAAAATTACATAGAATTAAATGCTTATTAAACTAGTCATTAATTGATCTTTTACATTTTAGTTCTTTCACATTTTAAAATTTATATTTTTATATATCCTACCAACTATATATAATTTATATGATTTATTTATCTTTATGACACCAACTCATTGATCAAATGACCTTATTTACTTACTTTCCTTAATCATCTATATGAAAATACAACATCGTATCCCAAAATTTAGATTACTATAACTTCCAATAAAATCCCCTCTAAAACAACCCACATATAGTAATGCATGATTCTTTGATGATCCACCTCTTGGTAATTTCATTGATCTCCAAAAATTCTCCTTCAACACAAATATCTAAACCTTTAAACTTGTTTTGTTGCCTTTTCCTATGTTTAATTTGCTCTTGGTTTCCTTTAGTCAACTTTTACCTCCATATATTTGTGCACCATGAAAATATAATTCTTTCTATTGTCTTATTTCTTTGGACATTTCTTCTATTTGTGTTGCTCCTTCAACACTCATTCATCCTCTTTGCCACTAAACATGACTCTTGAATAGTTTTTCATCCACTCTAATGTCAAAGTAGATTCAAGGTTGAGCTTAACTAACACATTAACCCAACATCTTGTTCTTAGTTTTAGGATATGGTGGTAGCTCAAATTCGCCACCCATTTTCAATTGCACTCAAATGCTCCTCCACATCTTATAGTGAACATCTTCTAAGGTGTTAAGTTCCTACTCCATGATTTTGTGTCCCCATATATTTTCCCAGAGTTGCCATTGAAACACTAGCCTACTGCATTGCTTGAGGCGCATGTATCAATGTTCTATGGATCTACACACTTATTTACTAAATCTAGCACCATAAACTAAGTTACATGACACCTCATCTACCCATAAATGTTGCCAAACAAAGCTTTTGTCGCCACGATTGCCACACCTACAACGATCTTGACGTAGTCGTTGAGGCATACAAGCCCCCCTACCTAGCCATCAGGATGCACCATAGGCATCCGATGGCATTATGTCCAACCCATGAATTAATGCCACCACTGTAGCTGTTCACCATGAGAAACATCAATGAGTGGAGACACAACATAAATTTGGGCCAACGACCACTTTTCTTGAATGTAGCTATGTATTTTGTGCACAACCTTTTTTTTATGGGCAAAGACTATTACATATCAAACAAACGAACTTCCCCACAAAACCATTTTTTGATTTTTGAGCTTTTAATTTCTGAAAATAATATTCGATGGTGTATTTTAAGGCCCTTGTGCATATCTATACATCTGAGCTTATAATGTCCTTGATACATCTAGCCTAGAATATCCGCAAAAGGTGATATTATCTACTCGATACATCTGAGCTCAAAAATATTGCATATCGAACAAATGAGGAGGTTTTGTGCAACGAACAGGTTATTTTGTGGATTGCAGAAATTTCTTAATGCATAGCTCAGCACCAGAAAACTCGACTGTAAAATCGCTTTTCTAACAAACCACAAAACAAGTCACATATCTAACAAACCATTGCTAATGATAGCTTGAGCAATAAGAACAATTAAACGAAATTGTTGCAAAAAATTGCATGCACAGAGGGAAGGTTTGTAGGCATAAATGGTTTTTTGTAGCGCAGAATGGTTTTTTGGTTTGTTAGAAATGATACACATTAACACACAATTAAAATTTGAAGATTTCATGGGCTGAAGAGAATCTCCAAGAGAAAGCTACAACATTAATTTCGTTGATGTTTCTGATGGTGAACAACTATAATGGTGGCATTAATTCATGGGTTGGACATAATGCCATCGGATGCCTATGGTGCATCCTGATGGCTAGATAGCTGTTGTGGGGCATATGAAGATACCATTCGTATCCTACCTTTGATAGGGGAAATATTTATAAGCAAGGGCAATGACTATCCATCCATCAGGATGCACCACAGGCATCTGATGGCATTATGTCCAACCCATGAATTAATGCTACCGTTGTAGTTGTTCGCCGGTAGAAACATCAACAAGTGGAGACACAACATAAATTTGGGTCAGGCACCACTATTCTTGAGTGCAACTGTGTATTTTGTGCACGACTTTTTATGGGCATAGACTATTGCATGTCAAACAAACGACCTTCCCCACGAAACCATTTTTGGATTTCTGAGCTTTGAATATCTGGAAATAATACCCAATGGTACATTTTAAGGCTCCTGCGAATATCTATGCATTTGAGCTTATAATGTCCCTGATACATCTAGCCTAGAATGTCTGTAAAAACTACTAGGTAGTTTATCTACCCGATACATCTGAGCTTAAAAATATTGCATATCAAACAAATGAGGAGGCTTTGTGCAACGCAAAGGGTATTTTGTGTATCACAAATTTTTTTTAATGCATAGCTCAGTGCCAGAAAACTCGATTGTAAAATCACTTTTCTATTAAACCACAAAACCACAAAACAAATCGCATATCTGACAAACCATTTCTCATGATAGTTTGAGCAATAAGAATGATTGAACAAAATTGTTGAAAAAAATTGCATGCATAGAGGGAAGGTTTGTAGGAAGAAATGGTTTTTGTAGCACAAAATGGTTTTGTGGTAACTTGTTAGAAATGGAAAACACATTAACACAATTAAAATTTGAAGATTTCATGGGCTGTAGAGAGTCTCCAAGAGAAAGCTACGACATTAATTTTGTTGATGTTTCTAATGGCGAACAGCTATAGAAGCGACATTAATTCATGGGTTGGATATAATGTCATTGGATGCCTATGGTTCATCTTGATGACTGGATAGCTATCGTCGGGGGGCAGATGAAGATACCATTCATATCCTACCTTTGATAGGGGACTTCAGTCTGAAACATTTATGGGCAAGTGAGGTGTCCATATTGCATGAATGTTAATTGAGTTGATGGCACTAGATTTGGCAAATAGTTGTGCACATTAGCACGTGTGCCTCAAGTTGTGTGGTAAATTGGCATGTTAGTGGTGGTGGCGTCTCATTCTTAAAGCAATATTTATGTGCAGGTGAGGTGTTTGTATTCTTCAAGCACTAATTAAGTTGATGACACTAGATATTGTAAATAAATGTCCATGCCCATGGTACACCATGTACACTTCAAGCAGTGCAATAAGTTGTAAGTTGTAATGCTAAAGGTGGTAGTAGCTCAAGAAAAGATAATCACAAGGGTAGAAAAATTATACAGTAGGAATTTATTAGTTTATAAGACATTCAATATGAGATGTACAATAGAAGTGAATGGGGAATTTCACCTGGAATGTGAAACATGATGCGGGTTCGTTGCCATGATATCATAGAAATGATAACATTATGTTGGGTAACATGTTAGTTAAGTCCAACTATCATATTATACAGTTGTAAGTATAAATGAAAGTAATGAGTTCAAACTTTAAATAGTAATATGTGTTGAGGAAAACCAGTAATGGTGTGTGCTAGTCTAATGTTAGGAATGTGACAAATGCCCCCTTACCCTGCCCTTCTTCACACTTGGTATTGTCATTGACTAACATTGGTCCAACAAACTTTCATGACATTCATGAAAAAGATCAATCACACAACAAAGCACGATGAAAAATAAAAAAAGAAGGAATTCATATTCTTAATAAAATAAGACTAAGCATTTTCCTCATGCTTTTGAACTTGTGTTTAAATGTAAGAACTCATTTCAATAGAAGATTAGAAAAAAATCTACTCTCTAAGAACTCATTTCAATAGAAGATTAGAAAAAAATCTACTCTCTAAAGAAACTAAAGAAAGAAAGGAGAAAAACAAAGGAGATTATTTTATTGGTAAAATAAAAGTCTTCATCATGATGAAGAGGGGATTTTTACCATCCAAATGATCTTCAAGCTAGCCTTCCTATCTCTACTATAGATTGAGAAACTGCAAAGACATGCAACTATATGAGTATTTTTTAATAATAAAATATGTAGAACATATTGTATAAATGATGTGTATACCTTGAGACACATTGTGAGAAGTGATTTATTCTAGGTTTTTATGAGAATAAGGTGGTTGGAAGTGAGGGCTTATGATCCATTCTAAATAGAGATCAAAGATAGTGAAACTCTTGGTAAAAGTTTTAGAATTTAATAAATAGAAAATATTATTTTCACAATTAAATAAAATCAAAGATGCTAGTTGCTATGAAATCAACATAAAAACATACAAGATTTCCTATAAAACAACAAGACTCCATTAAAGTCTTCTACCAAGTTTTTATCAAGAAAATGAAAATATTTGTAAGAACCATTTTGAACACACATACAATCCTTAAAAAATGAAATAATTAGCACAAGAAAAACCATATGGTATCTCCTTGTAATTTTTATATTATATAATGATTTAATGAATATGTTATATGATTAGAGAGAGAGAGAGAGAGAGAGAGATCTACTTGTAATTTTCTAATTGCATGTGATGATTGAATGAATAGGCTATATACCTAAAATAATTTTATCACTCTCTTACATTTATGAATAAATGATCTAGTTGTAAGATGCATTAATTATATACTCCCACATAAACCTAACATGACAAAATAAAAGGAAATATCACAATACATGTTTATAGCTATGACATGTTTTATCAAGGTAACATAGCCCTAGAACATCTTTCACTCCCAGATGGCTTCCTCTCTACTATTGCATACTACAAGAACCTTATTTTAGAAAATAATTTCCTACAACTTTGTAGTGTGTTTAGGGGTGTGGACACACCATTTTTTGTTCCTCTAGCTGGTCGAAGTGTTTTATGTAGTGTTCCTCTACTTTCTCCTAGTTTTTTACCATGCCTTGACACCCGCTTTGGCTACTATGATGGTGGTGATGGGTTTTTAGTGCCTTCTAGTAATGGACACATGGGTGTTAGGGTGTTGTTGGATGTCCTTACCACTCACCTTGTTGTTGGTAGGAAGGATGCATCCTTTTTTGTAGTTGTTCATTCTGCATATGTGGATTTTGATTCCCCCTCTTCAAATTAACATTCTACCCAATGCTCCAACTCCTACTATACGTCATGGTCCAAATATTAGTGAGAATATTTCTCATTATGTTTAGTGTGCCTTTATTTGAAAATTTAATCACCCTTGGCCCTCTCTACCTAGCTTGAACAAGTCTATGTTGGCATCTTGGAGGCCCCTCATGAATAAAAAAATTGAGCTTTACCCTTGTGCCAATGGGTTTTTATTGCTATTTTTGGTTCCCACATTGATAGGGAGTTGCTATGTTATGGTAGGTTGTGGTAGTGAGGTGAGGATTCTCTTTCACTCAAGCCATAGTTTCCTTCTTTTAATCCCCTTATAGAGCCCCTTCATATTGTGCTAGTTTGGGTCAAATTACTAAATCTCCCTCTCGATTTTTGAAAAGATTCCTATTATGAAGAGCTATTAGCAATTCTAGTGGGAAATTTTTAAAATTTGGCTCAGTTAATTTGAATATTAGTCACACTACCTATAGATGCTAGTTTTCTAGCACCGACATGACACCTCCAAGGCATTTCCTAGGGAGGTTATTTTAAAGGTGGAGGATAGGCCTTAGAATCAAGTTATTGACTATTAAGGTCTTCCCTTTCGTTGTAGGTGATGCTTCACTTCTAGGCACTTTGCTTCTAGTTTCCCATGTTCATGTTGCAAGAATGCTAGTTTTGCTACATGGTGGTGTGACTCCCTCTTTGAACACTTGATGGTTGGTATTTTTGATGGTTTGAATTCTCAAGATATTCCTCTTGGACCTCCAATGGTGGGGCACAATGAGTTTTCTTTGGAGTATTTTATTCCTTAGACTATTGTTGGGGTGGTGAACCCTTCACCATTTGCATTACTTGATCATGTTCTAGTAATTGTTGATCCTCTTTTGGGGATGGTGTTGGATTACCTCCTCAATTTTGTGTCATGAATTCCACTAGGTGGTTGGCTTCCTCAACCAATCATTCCTCTCATTTGTTTTCCCCAATTGAGGTCTCCAAGAGGATATCCCCTCCTTCTCTCCTCAATATAATAATTTGGATAATGAAGTTTCTTGGACCATTATCTAAAGATGAAAGAAAAGTCTTCTAAAACATATATCTTAGTCTCACACTAAGGTCAAGGTTGTGATATTTTCTAACTAAGGGCTTGGTATTATTTCATGGTGTTGTGTTTGTTATTTTTTTCTACTTCTGTAATATTTTTATTGTAAATGGATTGGGACCATAGTTTCTCTTTTATCAAGTTTATTGTTCTCCCCGGCCTATGAGTTTGCTCTATAATAGGGTTGGGACCCTTGTTTTCCATTTTATACTATAAAAAACATGGGCCTAATTCTTTTTTATTTAATATCTTTTGATCCAAACACATTTAAGAAATGCGTGCATAAGATCAAATGATTGAATCAATTCACCCAATTGCTAACATATAAGGTATTTCTAATTCTTTTTATTATAGTTTAAATGTGCAAATTTATTATAGAATTAAGTACCTACTTTTTAAAAAAATGGAATTGATTTGGCCATGCTTCCTTTTCATGGGATTAGGTACATTCCTTTGTATTTGTTGATTTTTATTTGATAAATATAATTTTATTATTGTAGGCATTAATATCTATTTTAAATAGATTCATTTCCAAACCTTGGGATTTTTTTTTTTAGAAAATTGTATGTGATTATAAAAGTGTGACACAAGGTAGATTTGGGCAATAATAGTATTGTTAGAATTTTTAATTAAATGGTTTCAAATTTAGTGAAAATGGTGGAATTGTTCTATAGACCCTTGCAAATTTTCTCAAAAAAATATGTGAACTAAAAAGTTTGTTTTGGGTGGGTTTGGGACAAGAGACTATGATATAAAAAATAAAACTTTGAGTTTTATATTTTAGTAAAATTTTAGTGAATAGTGGCATGAAGATCCAACAATGGTGTATTCTGGGAATGTTGAAAAAATTTATTATTCTCCTTTTTGAATATTAAAATTTTGAGTTGAAATCATTTTGTGGAAACATGAATTTTGTACCATAGAAATGAAATATGCTTGCATTGGGATGCATGCTATGTATAAATTGTAGACTTTTCCATCTAAGGGCTAATTTTTAAGTTAGTCACTTTAGAACATGTAGTAGGAACGATCAGGAGGTTAGGGATTTGAGTGGAAGATTTTATGTTCTATAATACATAATGATTAAAATATGTGTATTTTATAACAATATGAAATAAAATATTTGAGTTATGCAAAATATAGTGCATATTGAACACATACACAATCCTTAAAAAAATCAATAATTAGTACAAGAAAATTCAAATGCTATCTCCATGCTATATGGTTATATGACCTATCACTCTCTCTGTCACACACACACACTTTGATTTAATAAGAAAAAAAATTGCTATCTACTTGTAATATTTTCATTATGTAATTATTGAATGAATATCCTAAATGGTTAAAACAACTCAAACAATCTCTTTTACTTATGTAACAATGATAGTTGCAAGATTCTTCTATTATATACTCCTACACATGCCTAACATATGATAAGTTATAAGGAATTATTATAATACATGTTTATAATTATAACACTTTGTTTACAAAACATAGGCCTAGAAAATTGCTTATTTAATATTTTTTAATCAAAACACATTTAAAATATGCACTAGGATTAAACAATCATGAATTGAGCCAATTTAACATATCTATGAAATGAAATCTTAAATACAAGAATTATGAAAAGTATGTAAAAAACCATATTCATCCAAATGGTTTTACCCCATGTATTATGCATTTCTTCTAAATATGGTAGTCATGAATAAGTTTTTAATTCACACAGTTGATAGAATAGAAACATTGGTATGTTTGATCTAATCCATTAACTCAAAAGTAACAATTACACTTAATTCACATGTTTGTTCAATGATGCCACAATGTAACAAATAAGCTAAATGAAACATATTTATGTGAAGACTATATAGAATTTATATCTCCATCTAAATAAATTTAACTTGAATAGAGAAATAAATATAATCTCAAGATCTTAGTGATTCTTCATCATTTATGATTATTTGAATAAGATTATTTTAAAAAATTTAATAACTATAAGGTCAATATATTTGGAACCAAACACATTTAAGACATGGACAAAGGATCAAATAATTATGAATTCACGTAATAACATACCTATGAAATAAAATCTTAAATACAAGAATTATGAAAATTATGTGAGTATCATATTCATTTAAATGGGTTTTTACTCAATTATTATGCATTTCTTCTAAATATAATAGTCATGAATACATTTAGAAACTATCTTAGCATTTCATATAGTACAAATTCCAATACGTTTCAACATCTTGTATTAACTCAAAAGGAACAATTATACTTAATTCACATGTTTGTTCAATGATGACATAATGTAACAAAGTAGCTATGAAACATGATTATTTATGTGAAAACCAAATAGAATTGGCATCTCCATCTCAATAATTTTAAATTGAATAGAGAAGTAAACACAAGCTCAAGATCTTATTGCTTCTCCATCATTTATGACTATTTAAATAAGATTACTTTAGAAAATGTAATAAATGTAAGGTCAAGATCTTTTTCATAAATTACAAATATGAATTTATTGCAATATGACAATGTTTTACATCACAATCATATATTTATTGCAATGGCCAATATTTATTTGATAGTAGGTTTTTTAATCTCTACTATTGATATATGTATTTCATGTAATTCTTTTCACTAAGAAAACACATATCAACATAATTTAAAAAACACTATTAGTTTAAATATTTTTTAAAATATCTTATAATTTAAAATAATATAGAATATATAAATAATGATCAAGAATAGTTCTCTTAAAATTAATAGTTAATTAAGATACAAATATCATATATATTAATTTTTTTTTAAAAATTATATTATATCTAATTATAAAATTTTAAAACTTGAAACTATGTATAATGTTGATTCCTAATGAAAACATTGACATGCGACAAATTCACCATCAACAATTCACCGAGGAAAATTCACCGCATCAAAAATTAATTGCATAAATTATTTGCCGGTTAATTTTCCATGACGGTGAATTGCTGATGGTGGTGAATTTTCCTGCGCTGAAATTTTGATGGTAAATTTTCCTAGAACCCAAAACATTAATGCAAAAAGCTGACAGTTCTTTCCCAAAATCATCACAATTCAAATTCATATTCTAGTAAATTGCATCACTAAACAAGAAAGCTGCAACATTCTATATAATTCGTATAACAGTTAACCTATATGATCCTCGAGTTTGTTACACAAGACAAGGTCCACTGGAGCAGCCATCCCACAGAACAATCTTAATACTTATATTGAACCAAAATTCCCCATTATCATGTTGGATTGTTGTTGTCTGAAAACAGAAAAAAAATTGTTAAAACAATCACAAGAAGAAAAACAAGATTATTAAAATAATAAAACAATCTTTCTCTCATTTTAGAAAAAGAACAGTTTTTTTTTTGCATCCGGAAGAAAGTTTTCAATTTTCTTTGAAGGAATAATTTTGGTTTTATTCTATGTTGAGAGATTATTGTTATTTTCTCAAGAGGTTATAAATACTTGTTCTCTTGAAGGAAAAAATATGAATTGTAAGAGCAATTTTGCTGCAGCTGTGAAGATTGCAGATGTAATTGTTTTTCCTCTGAGCAATAAGATTACCAATACTTGCCCCGTGGATGTTTCCTTGGCAAATTGTCAAGGTTTTACCATGCAAATCTGTGTATTTTCATTTGTTCTGTTATTCTTCTTTATTTTTCTCGTTACTTCTTTGCATCTAATTTGTGCTGTAAATTTAATGTCTCTGGTTAAAGCTTCCACATTTATAACATATCAGAGCATGCAAACATACACAACATTTAACAGTTCCCAGGGTGCAAGCTGGATCAAAAGAGAAATTTAGAATCTAGGATTCCCACTATTCATCACTTGGCAATCCCTGTAATCCCAGGCATACAAAATTGACGACCTGCCATGCATATGATAACATCTTTGATAACCATGTTCCTTTACGTTCTGGTTTTGTTGCAATACGGTAATAAATGAAGACGATTCCTTCTTGTGTCATACTTATGCTGTTCAGCTTTTCTCCGCTGGCTCTGTCCCAGCCAGGCAGGCTAAACCGCCCTTCCCATTCTTTGCAGCCGCTGTTAAACGAATCATCTGAAATTCTCATAAAACGTTGACAGTGAATCTCACGTCGGGAAATATAACTTTTCCAATCATTTTGAAATGTTGTCCATTCTGCACTATGAACAATCAACTCTACACTTTGATTTTTGAGGCACATTTTCTGTAAATTAATATCACAGTCAATGGAACTTCTCACAGATGTTATTACTCGATGTATAGCATTCAATTCTCCAGTGTTGGCATCATAGTCATCTTTGAACATCACCAACATATGACCAGGCCAATAGATTTTGTACATGGAGATTGTTATTGGAGACAAGATGACTCGACTACAAATGTTCCTCTTATAAAGATATCGGAGCTTCTTTTCTTTGTCATGTATCTCCAGATATTTGGGAGGAAATTTATCATTTTGCAGTGGTGGTGAAGATAGAGATGGAAAGGGAGGATGAATCCTCTCCCATTCCCACTGTTACTCAGATACATATGTTTGCTTCCAGAGAGACAGGTCACTTAAAATGTCTGAATCAATTTGACAAGTCCAGATAGAGGTAACACTTGAGCTTCCATCTGGAAAAAGATAAAGTTAGTGTGAAAATGGATCAAGGAAAATTCATTGTTAGCAATTCACCACCAATAATTAATCATTGTAACATATTTATCACGCATACAATTTACCATCAACAATTTATCATTGTGGTATATATTCATCACACATACATTTTTCAATATTTAAGTAGTCAAGAATACCTAAAAAAAAGTGAATTGATGATAATGAATTGTATACGCAATGAATATGTTATGACAATAAATTACCGAAGGTGAATTGTTAATGCGTGTGAAAATGTGCCCCTGTTTGTACATATAAGATGAAAGTACAGTGAAATAGTATCTTTGTTGGAGTTGCAATGCATAAGTGGAATAATATATTTACCTTGGCTAGTGAGAGTTGAAGACCATACAAGCCCTCGTTCTGGGATTGTCATTGTGGCCACACTTTCCCAGTGAAAGCAAAGTGTTCCCCTGCACAAATCGAGTACACTCACCTCATGATGGCCATCAAAGGTAGGAACAAGAGAATATATTCGTTTGTCTGCAACAACAAATCTTATGGACTTAGGAGAACCCACCCGAATGCAATTGGGGAGTGGGAGACTTGTTAGAGCACCGCCTTGATAAATACTGAGAGAATCCAAAACCGGACGAAAGGCGTTGGTAAAAGTATATACAAGAATTGAGTTGGGGTTGGCCAGAGGTCGAGGGTTCAATCGACGACTGTAATATGCATAAAATTTAGCTTGGGCAGGAAGAGGATTCATCAGGGCCTCCTCCCAATCTCTGTTCAATGTGGCCAATCTACATTTAGTATAGAGTGCCATACGACCAATGATGTGTCCCAAGGTAACCTCGTTTAAAATTCCTGGAATCAACTCTGAATATAAAGTGAATTCTAACATTAATATCATAATTGGTACATACTTATCACAAAACCCCAAATAGAGCTATCATGTTTCTTATATAACATTAGGGTTACAGAAATAATGTAGTCAGAGTTCAAAACTGCAAGAGTTTGTTCTTAATAAATAGTTACCTTCTGAGAAGGAGGGAGGCATCTTTGGTTCTTCTTCATCCACCTCCATGATTTTAGATTAGGGATTAAATCAGTTGAGAGTCCAGAGATGTATAGATATATAAATATATATACGCACTCATATGTTTCTAAATATAATACAAAAATCTTTCTTTTAGCTTTATTTTTTAAAACAGCTTTATTTTTTTTGAACAGTTTTATTTTATTATTATTTTATGTTAATTGTTCTATTTTAATTTTTTATTATCATATTATGTCAATTATTCTGCTATGATATTCTCATTGTTTTGGCTTTCAATTACTTGAGAACAATTCCAAATAAATAGTATGAGGTGCCTACCACTAAAAAAAAATCTTCATAATTTTATGTGTTTTTTATTTGAAATTATTCTCAAACAATTTTGAGAGTAAAAATCTACTAACTAATTGAAATTTAAAATTGTATTATATTCTGAATTTAATTTATTAATAAATAAATTCTAATATGCATCTAAAAGCAATTAAGGAAAAATAAATAAATAATTTTTAAATATCAAATTATTAATTTTCAAAATATACAAAAAAGTTTTTAAAATATTTTTATTTTTTATTTTCATATTCTTTTAAGCTTCTTATGCTTATTTTGTAAAATAGTCTTTACATTGGTCCATTGAGATTAAAATATATATTTTAAATATATAAATATAATATTTTATTTTGACTTTTAAAATGAAATATATAATTTTTAATATAAAACCTAGTTTTCAAGACCAAGAATCTTAAAAAATGGGCCCATCCCAAAGTCCAAGCAAAACTTGTATTATGAGAAATGCGATGAGTAAGCGTTGTTTTAACATTAAATGGAGAGCAAAGATGTTGATAGCCCAACTTTGTACTAGCTCACATTGTCTTAGATGGATGGTTCCTAAGAAGAGTGGGAAAAACAAATATGTTGATTTTGCAACATGGGATTGGTGGAGACATAATGACACTTTGTTATGGAGTGCTCAATGTATAAAGATATTCGGGTCAGTTATGAGGACACCTTACAAGTTGATAACTTAAATACCTTGTTTGAGGAGGAAAGGTTGGTCAAATCGGCAAGCTACATCATCAAAATCCACTGTTGTAGAGCTGACTTCGAGCAAAGATCTCAAACTGTTTAGGGACTTTTCACTTCATTGGTAGTCTTGTGTTGTTCTTGGGTCTCATAGGCTTCTGTGGCCTCGTGGATGTTATTAAAATATTTGATTTGATTTCATTTCAATTTCCTAGATTTTAATGACTTGCAAATAAGACAACTCTTTTATAACCATTGCTTTTTTGAATATTTTTAAAAAATAGTTTATTTTATCAACAATTATGTTGCTAGACTCATGCTTATTGTTACAAAAAATATAATATATTAAATAAAAGAAATTATTGTTTTTAGAATATATATATATTAATATTTTATATATTTAAAAATAATAATAATACTATTTTTTATTTATATTTTATTATTTTATTTCACAATTTTTAAATTTATTTTTATGTGAAATAAAATTTATAATAAATTTGAATTTTTAATATATATATATATATATTTCTTATAAACAACTTTTAAAAATCCAGTTTCTCCTCACGTGGCTGTTACGTTTCTCGTCTCTGATAACATAGAGCAAAACTGAATACGATTACATTAATCAACCACCTGAACAACCTAACATCAAACCCGAGCAGGCCACAACTGACAAAAGAAAAACAACCATCCAGAAAAGAACACCCACCCAGATAACAAGACCTAAGCTATTATACTATGCAAGTGGAAGGGCAATTTATACAGGCCCCAACCCACTGAGACTAAGAGCATTATAATTAAAATTGCATGTCCAAGTCTTCCCATCAGTGGGAGCCACATCCACATGTACCATGCCCACCGAGCAGTATTCCGCACACATCGGACATACTACCCCAGTCATATCTATCTCGAGATATTTAGCAAACTCCACCACTGCCAACCGAAGGCAAGCTTGCCTCTTCAAAAATGTATGCAAATGGACCATGAGGCATTCGTAGAGCGCATTTTTCCTATTAAACCACGCCACCAACATCATCGTGAAGCAAGTGTGAACATGTATCCAGCACCAGGATTGAAGCACAAAAGAGAAATTGGGTTGTGTCGAATGCATTCCAATTACCCCGAGAATGTTTAGGGTCCAACAAAAATTCAGCCATAGCCAAGCATAGACCCACTTCCAGTATACCGTCCAAATCCTTGGACAATACCCAGATTTTCTTCATCCACCCTCTCAGATTAGTGCTCTCAATATCTCTGTCCGTGAGCCCTCCTAATGCTTCATTACAACATACCCCCTTTTTCCTCCACTTTGCCGGCTACCACCTTCCCCTTTCCCAAGCCTTGGTTCTTCTTGATCTCTACGCTTCCAACATGCCTTGTTAATTTATGTAGCTTGGACAGGTGTCTCCATTGTCTAGAAGTGTCATTTAATTATTTAATTATTTTCTAGAAACCTCCAGAAAAGGGCTGAGTTGTCTAGATAATTATGTAATTAAATAAATTGATTCTCCTAGAGACTTCTAGAATCCAGTTAGTTAGGGTTTTTAGAGTCTATTTAATCTTAGCCATTGATTGAGATTAAATCATGGCCATTGGTTTTCCAATGAGAAAAGTATAAAAGGGGATCAATGGGCAATTGGAGAACACAACAACAAGTAGACTTGCAGTGATAGCAAGTAGAATTTGCAGTGAGAGCAAATAGTCTTGTAGTGTTAGCAAGGGCGCAGTGATAGCGTTGGGGATAGCAGCTGTGGAATTTCAGCAGGAGAAATTGAGGGAAGAATTTCCGGAGAAGGATATTGCCGGAGCTCTGCCAGTAAGAGGCAAGCAGTTTTGTATTCCTTAATTTGCTGAAGTTTAATATAATTCCTCATCTGCAGTAGTGGTTTTCCCTTTGGGGTTTTTCCACGAACAATTTGTCCAAAAATATTGTGTTCATTATTGTGAATGTTTTCTTCTCTATTCTTGTGAGTTTTATTGGTGAAGTTGCAGTTGTGTTATTTTTTGATATTTGCTGAGAATTAATTTTCAGAGTCAAATAATCTATGTATTAGATAGGAGATTAATAATCAGTAACTGCAATAGAATTTTCACATGGTATCAGAGCTGATCTGAGGGCAGATAAGGCTTAACAAAGGAAGGAAAGATCCTGCCTCTTCAGAATTATTATTATTTGTTTTCTTTTATCTTTTGAGATGGCCTCAGCAGGTTTAAGAGATCAGGACAGATTGGATGGAGCCTCAAATTTTGGTGTCTGGAAAGCCAGAATTTCTTTGTTGCTGGAAGAGAATGGGATCAAGGAATATGTGACCAGTGTTGTACCTGTACCTACAGATCCAGCACAGCTCTTAGCATATAAGAAGGAAGATGCCAAGGCGAGGAGGATGATTCTTGATGGTGTCAAGGATCATATTGTTCCACATGTCGCAGAGTTAGATACAGCGAAGAAGATGTGGGATGCCATTCTGAATCTGTACCAGAATGCTACCACTAACCGGAAGCTGATTCTCAAAGAAAAGTTGAGGACTACTCGGATGAACAAGGGAGAGGACGTGACAAGTTACCTCGCCAGACTCAGACTTGTCAAGGATGAGTTGGCTGCTGTTGGAGATAATCTAGGTGATGACGAGCTAGTGCGGATAGCCCTAAATGGGTTTACTAAGCAGTGGGATGTCTTTGTTCAAGTTATTAATGGACGAGACACCTTGCCGAGTTGGGATCAACTTTGGAGTGACTTCACTCAGGAGGAGCTTAGACTAAGTCTTGTCAGTGGTACCAGTAGCAAGAGTCAGAAAAGTGAAGCGGAACAGGAGAACGTTGCCCTTGCAGGAAAAGGGAAAGCAAAGAAGGGGTCTAGTAAAGGATCAAATCCACAAGGTGAGAAGAAGAAGAAGGACCTATCTAAAGTCAAGTGCTATGGCTGTCACGAGTTTGGCCACTATGTCAGCGATTGCCCGCAAAGGAAGAAAGGCAAGAAGCAGACAGCAGCTTCAGCAAGTGCAGATGAGCTCTCTAGTAGAATGGAGGATGAGTTCGCTCTCATAGCTTGTATGGCTAGCTCAACCTCACAGGGTGTTTGGTATATAGATAGTGGGGCGTCATTTCATATGACAGGAGTTAGAGAGTACTTCTCCAGCTATAAGGAGGAGGACATCAGAATGCAGATTTCTATGGGGAACATGTCCAAGCTCAATCCACTTGGGAAAGGGACTGTTCTATTTCAGAGGGAGAATGGTAAGCGGATTCCCATTCATGATGTGTTGCATGTGCCAGGCTTAGGTATGAATTTGATTCCCATATCTGTCCTTCAGGATAAAGGTTACAATGTACTCTTTAGAGGGGCAAGTGTGTTAATTAAGCACAAGGATTGGAAATCACCCATAGCTATTGGAGTTAGGAGCGGCCGGCTTTACAGGTTGCAGTTTGATACTCATAAGGCACTGATGAGCAGCAGTAATTCTAGAGATCAAGGAGAGCTATGGCATAGGCGGATGGGCCATATACATCATGGAGCACTTAAATTGCTTCGTGAGACAGTGACAGGTGTTCCTGAGGTGAGCACAGAGCATGATGATGTATGTAAGGGATGTGTGTTGGGGAAGTTTGCGAAAGCAACTTTTCCAAGGAGTGACACTAGATCCAAGGGTGTTCTCGATCTAGTACATTCAGACATATGTGGACCAATGTCGACGAAGTCTCTCAGAGGATATCAGTACTTTGTTACTTTTATTGATGATTTTTCGTGAAGACTGATATACCTCTGGAAGACCAAGGATGAGGTTTTCACCACTCTTCCAAGAGTTCAAAGCTCTTGGTGGAGAATTCGGCTGGTGGATAAGATAAAGGTTCTTCGTCGACAATGGAGGCGTAGCAATAAAAGGAAAGAGTCTCCAAGGAGTTCCTGCGCACTGCAGTGTGGAAGGAACTCAAGAGAGAAAGTGGATCGCTCCTTTACAACCCACAACAGAATGGGGTTGCTGAGAGGAAGAATCGGTCTATATCAGAGGCGGCAAGGGCTATGCTGTATGACCAGGATATGCCACGTTACTTATGGGCAGAGGCGTGCAGTACAGCAGTGTACATACAAAATAGGGTTCCACATAAGGTATTAGGCAAGATGACACCAGAGGAGGCGTTCTCAGGGAAGAAGCCAGATGTCAGCCACTTCAGGATATTTGGGAGTTTGGCGTATTGTCACATTCCAGGTGCGACACGTTCCAAGTTAGATCAAACGGCAGAGAAGGGGTACTTTGTGGGGTACAGTGAAACCTCAAAGGCATATCGGATATTTATTCCAGGGACCAAGAGGACTATAGTTAGGCGTGATGTCAAGTTCATGGAGGACAAGGCATTTAGGAGGTCCAGAGATTTTCCAGCAGATGATCAGAGTGAGTAGTTAGTGGAAGCTCCAAGGATCGTTCAACCAGATCAAGGACAGCGAAGCTCGAGTACAGTTACTAGTACATGCACAAGCTCAGGTGCTGAGAATTCACAGAGTATGGAGCAGCAGATGCAGCAGATCCAAGAGATGCATCAGGGTGATATGGAGGTTGATACTTCATCCTCTACAGTTGGTAGCAGGAACCAACAGTCACAAAGGGATACTCAGGAGTTTGTGGGAGCTCCTAGGATGAGTAGTAGATAGCGGAGACAACCAGCCAGGTATGATGACTATATGGCATTAGTTAGTCAGTTGGTAGATAGTGAGCCTTCTAGCTATCAGGAGGCTGCACAGCAGCAAGTGTGGCAAGATGCAATGGTTGAGGAGTATACCCCAATAGTGCAGAACGATGTGTGGGAGGTTGTGCCTAGACCAACAGATAGGGCAGTGGTTGGATCACGCTGGATCTATAAGATCAAGCACGGTGCAGATGGTAGCATCGAGAAATACACAGCAAAGCATGTGTTGCGGTATTTGCGTGGTACAATCGAGTATGGAATCAAATATACTCGAGGTGATGGTATCAGGTTGATAGGCTATACTGACGCAGATTGGGCAGGCAGTACAACAAACAGGAAAAGCACTTCAGGGTGTTGCTTTAGCTTGGGATCGGAGTTGTCTCTTGGTACAGCAGGAAGCAGAAGTTTGTGGCTTTGAGTTCTGCAGAGGCAGAATACATAGCAGCTAGCATGGCGACGTGTGAGGCGATATGGCTTCGGAAGTTGCTGGTGGCCTTGTTTGGTCAGAGGGTTGAGACTACGGTGATACACTGCGACAAGCAGAGTTGCATCAAGTTGACTGAGAATCCGGTGTTTCATGATAGGTCTAAGCATATAGACATCAGATATCATTTCATCAGAGATTGTGTACAGCGCGGGATTGTTCAGCTATAGTATATACCTACAGATCAGCAGGTAGCAGACATTTTGACCAAGGCATTGGGGAAGGCAAAATTCATCTTCTTCAGAGATAAGTTGGGTGTCATGCAGAACACCTTCCTCGCTAAGAGGGAGTGTTAATTTATGTAGCTTGGACAGGTGTCTCCATTCCCAAGAAGTGTCATTCAATTATTTAATTATTTTCTAGAAACCTTTAAAAGGGCCGAGTTGTCTAGATAATTATGTAATTAAATAAATTGATTCTCCTCTAGAGACTTCTAGAATCCGGGGCTTAGTTAGGTTTTAGGAGTCTATTTAATCTTTAGCCATTGATTGAGATTAAATCATGGCCATTGGTTTTCCAATAAGAAAAGTATAAAAGGGGATCAATGGGAATTTGGTGAATACACACTCAAGTAGACTTGCAGTGATAGCAAGCAGATTTGTAGTGAGAGCAAATAGTCTTGCAGTGTTAGCAAGGGCGCAGTGATAGCGTTGGGGATAGCAGCTGTGGAATTTCAGCAGGAGAAATTGAGGGAAGAATCTCCGGAGAAGAATATTGCCGGAGCTCTGCCAGTAAGAGGCAAGCAGTTTTGTATCCCTTAATTTGCTGAAGTTTAATATAATTCTTCATCTGCAGTAGTGGTTTTCCCTTCGGGGTTTTTCCACGGACAATTTGTCCAAAAATATTGTGTTCATTATTGTGAATGTTTTCTTCTCTATTCTTGTGAGTTTTTATTGGTGAAGTTGCAGTTGTGTTATTTTTCGATATTTGCCGAGAATTAATTTTCCAGAGTCAAATAATCTATGTATTAGATAGGAGATTAATAATCAGTAACTGCAATAGAATTTTCACATGGTATCAGAGCTGATCTGAGGGCAGATAAGGCTTAACAAAGGAAGGAAAGATCCTGCCTCTTCAGAATTATTATTATTTGTTTTCTTTTATCCTTTGAGATGGCCTCAGCAGGTTTAAGAGATCAGGACAGATTGGATGGAGCCTCAAATTTTGGTGTCTGGAAAGCCAGAATTTTTTTGTTGCTGGAAGAGAATGGGATCAAGGAATATGTGACCAGTGTTGTACCTGTACCTACAGATCCAGCACAGCTCTTAGCATATAAGAAGGAAGATGCCAAGGCAAGGAGGTTGATTCTTGATGGTGTCAAGGATCATATTGTTCCACATGTCGCAGAGTTAGATACAGCGAAGAAGATGTGGGATGCCATTCTGAATCTGTACCAGAATGCTACCACTAACCGGAAGCTGATTCTCAGAGAAAAGTTGAGGACTACTCAGATGAACAAGGGAGAGGACGTGACAAGTTACCTCACCAGACTCAGACTTGTCAAGGATGAGTTGGCTGCTGTTGGAGATAATCTAGGTGATGACGAGCTAGTGCGGATAGCCCTAAATGGGTTTACTAAGCAGTGGGATGTCTTTGTTCAAGTTATTAATGGACGAGACACCTTGCCAAGTTGGGATCGACTTTGGAGTGACTTCACTCAGGAGGAGCTTAGACTAAGTCTTGTCAGTGGTACCAGCAGCAAGAGTCAGAAAAGTGAAGCGGAACAGGAGAACGTTGCCCTTGCAGGAAAGGGGAAAGCAAAGAAGGGGTCTAGTAAATGATCAAATCCACAAGGTGAGAAGAAGAAGAAGGACCTATCTAAAGTCAAGTGCTATGGCTGTCACGAGTTTGGCCACTATGTCAGCGATTGCCCGCAAAGGAAGAAAGGCAAGAAGCAGACAGCAGTTTCAGCAAGTGCAGATGAGCTCTCTAGTAGAATGGAGGATGAGTTCGCTCTCATAGCTTGTATGGCTAGCTCAACCTCACAGGGTGTTTGGTATATAGATAGTGGGGCGTCATTTCATATGACATGAGTTAGAGAGTACTTCTCCAGCTATAAGGAGGAGGACATCAGAATGCAGATTTCTATGGGGAACATGTCCAAGCTCAATCCAGTTGGGAAAGGGACTGTTCTATTTCAGAGGGAGAATGGTAAGCGGATTCCCATTCATGATGTGTTGCATGTGCCAGGCTTAGGTAGGAATTTGATTTCCATATCTGTCCTTCAGGATAAAGGTTATAATGTACTCTTTAGAGGGGCAAGTGTGTTAATTAAGCACAAGGATTGGAAATCACCCATAGCCATTGGAGTTAGGAGCGGCCGGCTTTACAGGTTGCAGTTTGATACTCATAAGGCACTGATGAGCAGCAGTAATTCTAGAGATCAAGGAGAGCTATGGCATAGGAGGATGGGCCATATACATCATGGAGCACTTAAATTGCTTCGTGAGACAGTGACAGGTGTTCCTGAGGTGAGCACAGAGCATGATGATGTATGTAAGGGATGTGTGTTAGGAAGTTTACAAAGCAACTTTTCATGGAGTGACATCAGATCCATGGGTGTTCTTGATCTGAAGTACATCTGCACATATGTGGACCAATGTCGCACGGGCTTTAGGATATGAGCAATTTCATTACTTTTATTGATGATTTCTCCGGTGAAGACCTCGGATATACTCTGAAGCTAATCGCATGCAGGTTTTCGCCGGCCTCAAGAGTTCAAAGCTCTTGTGGAGAATTCGGCCAGGGAGGGAAGATAAAGGTTCTTCGGCCTACAATGGAGGCGAAAGTACAAAGGGAAAGAGTTCCGGTGGAGTTCACTGTGAAGGAATCAAGAGAGAGTGGACTGTTCCTTACAACCCACAACAGAATGGGGTTGCCGAGAGGAAGAATCGGTCTATATCAGAGGCGGCAAGGGCTATGCTGTATGACCAGGATATGCCACGTTACTTATGGGCAGAGGCATGCAGTACAGCAGTGTACATACAAAACAGGGTTCCACATAAGGTATTAGGCAAGATGACACCAGAGGAGGCGTTCTCAGGGAAGAAGCCAGATGTTAGCCACTTCAGGATATTTGGGAGTTTGGCGTATTGTCACATTCCAGGTGCGACATGTTCCAAGTTAGATCAAACTGCAGAGAAGGGGTACTTTGTGGGGTACAGTGAAACCTCAAAGGCATATCGGATATTTATTCCAGGGACCAAGAGGACTATAGTTAGGCGTGATGTCAAGTTCATGGAGGACAAGGCATTCAGGAGGTCCAGATATTTGCCAGCAGATGATCAGAGTGAGCAACTAGTGGAATCTCCAAGGATCGTTCAACCAGATCAAGGACAGCGAAGCTCGAGTACAGTTACTAGTACATGCACAAGCTCAGGTGCTGAGAATTCGCAGAGTATGGAGCAGCAGATGCAGCAGATCCAAGAGATGCATCAGGGTGATATGGAGGTTGATACTTCATCCTCTACAGTTGGTAGCAAGAACCAGCAGTTACAAAGTAATACTCAGGAGTTTGTGGGAGCTCCTAGGATGAGCAGTAGACAGCGGAGACAACCAGCCAGGTATGATGACTATATGGCATTAGTTAGTCAGTTGGTAGATAGTGAACCTTCTAGCTATCAGGAGGCTGCACAGCAGCAAGTGTGGCAAGATGCAATGGTTGAGGAGTATACCTCAATAGTGCAGAACGATGTGTGGGAGGTTGTGCCTAGACCAACAGATAGGGCAGTGGTTGGATCACGCTGGATCTATAAGATTAAGCACGGTGCAGATGGTAGCATCGAGAAATACAAGGCAAGGTTTGTGGCCAAGGGGTTCTCTCAGAAGGAGGGAATTGACTATGAGGAGACATTTGCTCCAGTGGCTAGGTATACTTCTATACGAGTCGTGATCTCTCTTGCAGCACAAATGGGATGGCAGATCCATCAGATGGATGTCAAGACGGCGTTTCTTAATGGTGAATTGAAAGAGGAGGTATACATAGAACAACCAGAGGGCTTTGTGGCACACAGCAGTGAAACCCACGTGTGTAGATTGAAGAGAGCTTTGTACGGACTCGGGCAAAATTCCTGTATGCAGGTAAGGAGCGATTGATAACACTTGTGAATGGGCTTCGTGAAGAGTGAAGCGGATGCTAATCTCTACTACTTGGTGGTTGGGGTGAGGTTCTCATTCTTGTTCTTTATGTGGGACTTAATTTGTTTTTACTGTGTTCACTTAGCCTTATAGGAGGGAGAGCAAGAGGGAATCCCTGCCAGAAGTTCTAGATGAAGGACTGGGGCCATGCACTACTTTCTAGGCATGGAGGCTAGCGCATGATGGAGAGATTTTCCTTGGACAAGGGAAATACTGCATCGAAATCTTGAGGAGGTTCGGGATGGAGGATTGCAGAGCCATGTCTACTCCTATGATCACGAATTGGAAGAAGGTAGAGACATCCAGAGAGGAGGATGTAGACCCCACCTTATACAGGCAGTTGATTGGATCTCTCATGTATTTGGTCAACACCAGGCCAGATATATCCTTTGCAGTAAACTCTCTTAGTCAGCTCATGGTGGAGCCGAAGAGAGTGCATTGGACGGCAGCAAAGCATGTGTTGCGGTATTTGCGTGGTACAATCGAGTATGGAATCAAATATACTCGAGGTGATGGTATCAGGTTGATAGGCTATACTGACGCAGATTGGGCAGGCAGTACAACAGACAGGAAAAGCACTTCAGGGTGTTGCTTTAGCTTGGGATCAGGAGTTGTCTCTTGGTATAGCAGGAAGCGGAAGTCTGTGGCTTTGAGTTCTGCAGAGGCAGAATACATAGCAGCTAGCATGGCGACGTGTGAGGCGATATGGCTTCGGAAGTTGCTGGTGGCCTTGTTTGGTCAGAGGGTTGAGACTACGGTGATACACTGCGACAATCAGAGTTGCATCAAGTTGACTGAGAATCCGATGTTTCATGATAGGTCTAAGCATATAGACATCAGATATCATTTCATCAGAGATTGTGTACAGCGCGGGATTGTTCAGCTACAGTATATACCTACAGATCAGCAGGTAGCAGACATTTTGACCAAGGCATTGGGGAAGGCGAAATTCATCTTCTTCAGAGATAAGCTGGGTGTCATGCAGAACACCTTCCTCGCTAAGAGGGAGTGTTAATTTATGTAGCTTGGACAGGTGTCTCCATTGTCTAGAAGTGTCATTTAATTATTTAATTATTTTCTAGAAACCTCCAGAAAAGGGCTGAGTTGTCTAGATAATTATGTAATTAAATAAATTGATTCTCCTAGAGACTTCTAGAATCCAGTTAGTTAGAGTTTTTAGAGTCTATTTAATCTTAGCCATTGATTGAGATTAAATCATGGCCATTGGTTTTCCAATGAGAAAAGTATAAAAGGGGATCAATGGGCAATTGGAGAACACAACAACAAGTAGACTTGCAGTGATAGCAAGTAGAATTGCAGTGAGAGCAAATAGTCTTGCAGTGTTAGCAAGGGCGCAGTGATAGCGTTGGGGATAGCAGCTGTGGAATTTCAGCAGGAGAAATTGAGGGAAGAATTTCCGGAGAAGAATATTGCCGGAGCTCTGCCAGTAAGAGGCAAGCAGTTTTGTATTCCCCACCCACGGGCTTTAATATACCTCTTCATCCGGCAAAGAAGGGTTTTCCTCGTTTTTCCAATGACAATTTGTCCAAAAAATATTGTATGTTCATTATTGTGAATGTTTCTCTTATTCTTGTGGAGTTTTATTGAAGGTGCTTGTGTTATTCTTCGGAGCATTTATTTAGAATTAATTTTCCGTGAGTCAAATAATCTATGTATTAGATAGGAGATTAATAATCAAGAATCGCATTAGAATTTTCATTGTGTGTTACCTGAAGATACATTGTATCCGTGGAGTCTAAGGATTCGAAGGCCCATTGCTGTGTCATCAATGTCACCCACAGCATTGTCTCTGGCCCATCCGATGCCGTTATCGTCCCAATATCTGTGAATTGATTACGTAGTATTAGAGTTTTTTTCTCAAAGGGTAACTGCAGTGGTAGCAAGGGGTAGAGTCTTTAATAAAAACTGAAAATATATACAGGAGATACACTTGGGTTATTTGCATTAGATACGTACGTGTAAACATAATCCAGTGTTTCTTTGATCTCCTTTCTGAAATGGCGATCGATGCCCAGTCGTTCAACTGTGTCCACGGCCCATAGACGTTGGAACAGATCGAACGGATAGTTGCAAGGAACTGCATTTTATTCATTTAATGAAAAACACAATCGGTCTTCACGGATCTAATGTTTCTTGCACAGATCTTAAAGCTTACAGACCATAGCACTACCATATATTGGAAAACTATGACAAAACAATTCTGATTACATAATTTGCGCGGTGTGTGACCCTTTAGTATTTCGATAGAAATATCATAATTGTGATTACCGTGGTCACCAAACTTGTCGAGAACAAAGCTCAAAAAGCTTAAACATTTTTGCTCTCCTGTGCGCATAAACACGGCAGCTGTAGATGCAGGGGAGCCCATGAAGGATCCATTCTTGGATTGAAGTTTAATTATTTTATCCCAATCTATTATCTCCTGCAACCCCTCCAACGAGTAGAGTATTGTTGTTGGAATGGCATAGACGACATCCAGCGGGATCCTGTTAACACCCACAAGATAAGTATAATGTTATAGACCTGTTCAATCATTGGAGGAGGAAAGGTAATTGACAGGCAACAGTGACAGACTCGCTCACTTTTTAAGCTTAGTCTCCCGCTTCTCATTAATCAGCTTAAAGAAAGGGAGTTCGTTAGGGAGATCCAATCCTAAAGTTTTAGCTTCGTTGAGCATTGAAATGAAGACGATCTCAAATCCACTTGTCCGGTGATTGTCCGCTTCTCCCTCCATTCGATCAGCATGTTTGTTTATAAATTCAATGCCTGCAATATTTGCAGATATGAATAGATTAGCAAAGGCCCCCCGAATGCCAAAAGAAAATAAAAAATCTCCATTTTTATTTCTTAAGAAAGTGCCAAACCTTTCTTCACTTGGGCATCCCCTGTATGCCAGAGAGTGAGGGTAATAACACATGCTAGAGTGGCCAGAATGCGGTCATATGTCAAGAAGTACAATTCTTCACCCCAAGAACCGTCGCTCAACTGGTTTTGCAGAATCCATTGAAGCGTCTGAGGAAACTGAGGGCGGTTGGAGCCATCGACAGCAGGTACCCTGGCTACCCAGGCGGTATCATAGGCAGAAGGATTCGTTTCACCGTCCCCCATTGAATTAAATATGGCCTTAATCTCCACTATCAAGGTCTTTATCCGTTTCTCTATCTCGGCTGTATTCTGAATTCATGTCTCATGAAGCACAACACATCAATTTCTAGAGCAGGGAGCCAACTGATTCAATAAAACACTCTTAACTAAACTCAAATTATACCTGGTCGTCATAAGAGGATATTATAGAGTTGATCATCTCCTCCGTCCAAAAGGTTGCAGGGAATTCTCGTTTCAATATTGTATAAGAATCTGCAACTCCAAAATTCAAAACATCAGTATTAGCCTTAGATTGAAAGAGTAAATATGCATCGTATTATGGGAATGCAGTCCAAATTTGTAAAATGCATTTTCAATCTAACGGAGTAGAATATTTTGTTTTCACTGAACATTCACTTACCAGAAGCAATAGCAGTGGCAGTCCCTTCTGCAGTGAAAGCAATGGTCTTGCCCCTCTGTGAACCACCTGCTTGCTTAATAGATACCCTTCTACCTACTCCAACGAAAGATGACTGTTTAATATTGTACCTCTGCGTGTTGCCAAAGCTGTCATTGAGCTTAGGAATGGCTCTGCAACTTAAAATTCCACTCGCAAGGGAATTCATGGTAGAGGACCAAGAAAACAAAGCAGTATTAACCGTTCCAATTGAAATATAAGAATAATCTGCTGAACTGATTTGTGCTGAATTTGAATCAACTTTGTTCCAACAGAGCATTATATACCGCATTAACATCACTCTATTCTCTTTGGTTTAAGAGCACATTCCAAGCTTTGATTTGTTTAGGTGGCTCATCTGAAATCACATCTTTGATTTGTTTAGGTGGCTCATCTGAAATCACATTTTCTTTTTTTAGTAGGGCCCATGCATTAGTGTGATTTAAGGTGAGCCATATAAACACGTCAAAGCTTAGAAGAACTATTTAAGCCAAACTACTATATCTGATCACAAATATTTATTTATTTATTTTTGAATTCAAAATTATTATTTAGATGACATGATGTGTTTGTTATTACTTTGGTGAACAATCAATTCAATCTAAAGTACACCGTCATCAAGAATACTAGTGAAATTTCATGTAAGAAAAAAGGGCGGAAATTTTATAAATTTTAAATGTAAAAAATATTGAAGATTTAGTGAGTGGGGTATAAGTAAGATTAATTTCATTCAAGAAGTTAAACAAATATTGTTTCCTATTTGAAAAAAAAAAAATTGTTTGGTGATATGTTTGTTCAAAAAAGTACTTGATATAGGGAAACCTTACATGAAAAGAAAATATAACATATATTAAATGTAACTTAATTGATTATAAAATATATAGTTAGTGGGTATAGTTATCATTTGTTAGTTTTTGTAAAAGTTGTCTAGAGTTAAGAAAAACTCATGGGAATTATCACAAATATAGTTTTTCCATTTTAAAAATCATTTGTTCTGAAACAAAACATTTTCTATTACCTACAATCACACAATAAATTCAATCCAAACTACACCAACACAAGAGACCATCTAGATTTAGGAAATCTCATATGACAAAGAAATTCAATAAATATACAATACGAAAATTGGTTGTGGAAAATTAGTTAGTGGGGTGTAGTTATCATTTGATAATTATTATAAAGGCCCCATAGGCTTAAGGAAAGCACATGTTGTAGGTATCACAAATACCTGTATCTGATTTTTAAAATATATTGTTCAGTGACATTTTTGTCATTACCTAAGTGAACAACAAATTCCATCCAAACTACTCCAACATCAAGAATGCATGTCAAGTAAAGGAAAATTCATATGAGAAGAAAATCTAAAAATTATTACTTGTTGACATATTTTTTTTTACTTGAGTAAACAATGAATTCAATGCAAAATACCACAACATCATGAACATGGGAACTTAGGGAAACCTAATGTGATAATGAAATCTAATAAATATAAAATATTTAGTTAGTGGAGTGTAAAAATCAGTTAATAATTTTGAAAAAGACACTTTGGACATAGCAAAACCGCATATGGGAAGTATCACAAATGTCCCTTTTCTATTTAAAAAATTATTTGATGTGTAAAGTCCTTGAGATAAAATTTATTGTATTTAAGGTAAATGTTTGATGAATTGCATTGAAATGTTTCACAAGTGTAATGAAGAAAAATGTATCCCCTTACATTTTCACACTTGTTTGGGCCCTCCCTATTAATTTGAGCCTAAATTTTCCTTAATTTAGTGTTGTAAAGTGTATTTATTTACACCTTCACATTAAGTTTAGGGCCCTTTTTAAACTAAATGGACTTAATGGTGGCTTATTTAGGGTGTTGTAAAGTGCATCCTAACACTTTCACACTAATATAGGATTTTATTAATTAATTCATCTTCTTTATGCCTTATTTGGCCTTATTTTCCATCCACAAGCCTTAATTAATGCATCTTTCCGAAGATAATGCTAACATTTAACAACATCCAATCATAATTCATGTGATTTTGGATTGTGTGGCCTAGATTTAGTGATTTGGTACTCATACGCCACCTTGGACATATGAATCCCACCTAATATTTGGGGCCCCAATTTCACATCAAACTAAGCCTTTCTTGAAAAATATGTCCCAAAGCCTAGCCTAATGGGACTCATACACCATTTGTGGTGTATGAATCCCATGTGGCTTAACCCTAAATTAAATTCAAATTCTTGGTG